>KK112847.1:21121-33353 GCA_000611955.2 Stegodyphus mimosarum
GTTCGACCCAAGTATGGTCTTCTACTTCTGTATCCCTCCCGAGTTGGGAAGTGTGTAAATAATAGTGATTTAATAAAAGAGGATTTCAAATCCCTTTCGCGTGGAGGTGTGTAAATAATAGTGATTTAATAAAAGAGGATTTCAAATCCCTTTCACGTGCAGTTATTCTCCAGCACAGCATTTACACCAGAACAAAGCCTACATTTTATCAGCTCACTGTTCCAGTTCAGGACTTGAGACTTGAGGATAAGGACCCTATTACATTTTACCCTATTTACCATGTTTCCTAAGGCTATGCACAGAACACTCAGTCCTGATAAAATGAGATTTATTTTATTACTATACAATACATTTTATCATTAAATGAGATTTATTTTATTACTATACAATACATTTTATCGGTACAATACATTTATACTATACAATAAAATACATTTACTATTTGTAAATTTAATAAATGTACATTTTATCATTAAAAGAAAGATTTACTATAGCAAATACTATATCCTATACAGTACATATTATCATTAAATGTATTTGTAACCAAACTGATTCGAACACTGAACTGCAGTTCACATTTTTTCATTTGCTTTTGCCTTCTTGCAGTATATCTGTTTCTTATAATATTTCTCACTAGGAGTGTTTACACTCGAAATAGATTTGCAATTGCAGATTTCGACACATGTAAAACGCCAGTGAATGACCTAACTTACCTTCTGAGTTTTCTACGCTTCTATTATCGAGGCTGTTTTGATTCATTTAAACAATTTTATTAATTATTTAATGTTCATAAACGGTTTTGTCTTTCCACTCTCATTTTCTAAATCATAACTAGAGAAATATACAGATTAATGTAATCAAAAACAAGCATGTTGAACTAATATTAATGTAATTTAAAGAAGTTAGAATATATTTCGTGTTTGTATAATCACACAAGAATATGTATATTATATACTTTATATCCTTATTTATTTCGAATGGTGGGTACTAACCGTCATAGGTATCGGCCACTATTAAGGCCGTAATCAGTGGTCACTTTATTATAGAAGCACCTAATAGGTGGGCTACCGTTGCCTTCTATGAAGATACAGATAATTTACATCCATGCCTTCTCCGAGATTCGAACTCCGGTCCTTCGGTGAGGCGGTCAAAGTTACCAACAACTTTCCCATCTAAGCTGTATATACAGGGTAGCAAGTGGCAAAACAAGTAGGCAAAACTTTAGGGGGTGATAGAAATCAGCTATACGAGCAATATTCGTCATAAAATGTAAGGTGGGAACGCAAGGGATGAGGAGTTAAATAGTTTTCGATTGTCACATTTAAATAATTAACACAAAAACGAGAGGAGATACTTCAGAAAACATTTTATTAAGAGAACATGTTCATAAAAATTGCTCAAAAGAGCTATACCAGCTTCAATGCAGGCTTCACACCTGCAGGATAAGGATTAACGCACATTTGCGAAGACACAAGGCATTTTTCGAATATTCCCGGCAACAACAGTGATCCCGGCGACTAGATCCATCTTGGTTTCAATGGGGTATTCGTAGATTATGCCCCACAGGAAAATGACCAGACGAGAGATCTGATGATCTTGGTGGCGAAGCTATGGGACCATTTGACCAATCCATCGCCCTGGAAATTTCGAAGTTCGTATACCAGCAATCCTCTCGGCAACTGGTGGTAGAAAATGTCATTGGATGCGAGGACCGACCCTTTTTATATATTTTGTTTATAATGCCACCTAGCGGCTTGCCGACCATACATCCTATGACGACTATTGCTCTTATAGCTGCTTCTATCACACCCTTAAGTTTCGCTCACTTGTTCAGATCCACCGTGCATACTTATTCATGTTTTTTATAAATTGGTCATAACGCATTATCAGTTGTAAAACATTTGACTACCACTTCATTGCTTTCAAACAGGACATACTATATAGATGAAAACATCGTATTACTTTCATGCGAAAAGTCCTAATTACATTTTATAATTTTGCGTTATTTTAGGAAAGTGTTTAATTACGTTTTTATAAACTGAACCTAATGTATTCCGGTTATTGCAGGTTTTAAAGCATTTCTTCGTATTATTCGCATATATATATATATACGTGGGTTATTTATTAAATTAAACTCAAAATTATGTTAAGAATGGATGTAAAATTCATGCTTAATGTCATTTTGAATTTTAACATATTAGTTTTTGGGTTGCACATTTTTAAATAATATTTATAATACATTATTTGTAAAATGTGCGACATTGTAAAGATAAAATAATATGAATAAAAATTAAAATTTTTATCTTGATGAAAAGTATTATTATCCTACACTTTAAAAACTATCGTGTAGTTGCATGAACCCATCATGGATCGCTTTCAGTGTTAACTTTTTGTCTTAAAAGCATCAAAAATGATGATGAAAATGAAGATGCTCTTAACAGAATAGCAAAGCTTATCGTAATTTTAAGTTATTAGGTTATTACACTCCCCTGAAAACACACAACTCCAGGTAATAAATTAGTTAGCCTTTCTTCATTTATTTCACTCTGTGTACTGTTGCATGTAATCTCACTAAATGAAATATCGATTAAATGAAACCTTCCAGATTTTAATTTATTTTCTTCGATTAATCAAATACTACTTCCTAACTCGAGTTGAAATTAATCACATTTAGTCAATTAAACAACGTACGTTAATATCCGAAGACAACATGTGTTTTATTTCAGTTCCTTGCTGCCGAAGAAAACGCAGCTGCGGACATGTAGATCATTTACGAGATACTGACAAATTGAACCTCTTAATGTTTCATTCCGATTGTGATAAGTTCTGTTTCAGAAGTCTTTGAAAATCCTTTTGTACGCATCTTCAACACTGATGTTCATCTAATGAGAATACTTTCCGTTTCTTAAATTACACTTCAG
Source organism: Stegodyphus mimosarum (assembly GCA_000611955.2). NCBI lineage: Eukaryota > Metazoa > Arthropoda > Arachnida > Araneae > Eresidae > Stegodyphus > Stegodyphus mimosarum. The sequence goes on from KK112847.1 coordinate 24,043, forward strand.
ATGCGGCACTAGATATTCATTAGCAGTGCTGAGAATTACTTGAGTTTTGTATGCAAATAGGACTACAGTGAATGTAATTTTAAAATGTATTGACTGATTTGAGTTCACATAGTATTTAGCAAAGGCATGTTAATAGCTTGCTTACTGTAAGGAAATTTTGATACTGGTAGTCACATTTTAAGTAACGTAGGTTTGTCAATGTTGCATTTTTACTAAAATCGCAATGGATGTTTTCAAGTTATGTGGAATCAGTTTTGATTAATTTTGAACATTTTCAATGACATTAACAGTGTAACAGTCGAAACTCAAAACTGAAGCTCAACACGAATGTAAGCTAATTTAATTAATTGATAGTATGAAGTACCTTTTAGATCAAATGACATCTTTTGTCTCTCCGATAAATTTTTACAAAATTTAAAATTTGGGTTTTGTTGAAACTCTTTGCTTATTTTCTTCTTGTATTTCAAATTTTATATTTTGAACATTTTTATATTTCTGCTTGCTGTTTGAAATTGAATTTTATTATTCGAATAGAAGAGACTTTACATTTGTTTCATATTCCGCGTCTCGTACTTTTTGCTATCAAAAATTAAGCTCGACGTCAGAAGTCTGTTTAGAGAATTATATTAACTCAGATAAATTTCACATAAGGCACCAACTCGTGCTTACAAAAGCCAGCACTGTGGCTTAACTCAAAACGCTAATAGATAAGTTAAAATTGAATGAAGGTTAAATTTAGCGCAACGGCTTTGTTATCGCGCAGGCTGCCTCTGACTCGAAATTCGGCGTAAACAAGCCTAACAGAAAGAAGCGCTCAAAGCCATAGAAATCTAATCGCTACAGAAAGCAAGATAGCAACGTGGCCTTCAGGTAGGCAAAACACGCTTTGATTTTCCTTTCCAAAATCTTGCGTTAAAAACTAATTTCCTTCTACCTTATTTGAATACACACGTGCTAGATGACTTACTTTCTGGCAAGAAAGTGTAGGTTGAAAACAAGAACGAGAGGAAAGACTGTTCCAGAATAAAATAACTGTTTAATAAATTAAATAAATCCCAGCATTTTTCCAGCCAAATTTTAAGTATATGCAAAGCAGGTCCTTTACGATCTCTTTAAAGAACTTTAATTCTGATTATCTAAGAATTCAGAGGCAACCTCTTACAATAATATGGAATTTTACCTGTAATAAAAAAATTTCATTTTTACGATACAAAGAGCTTGATCCTCTTCAAAACGTAACAACTTTTCAGCAGCCAAACATCTGGAAAGAAAACGACTTTAGCAGAAAAATTCCAAAAGCGTGATATAGCTTACGAGAACTGTTTGTCAGATTGAGATGACTCCCATTGGTAAAGAAAACAAGATACCATTGATAGCATGTGCAGGCTTTGTGCTCTCTACACTTCCACTGTGAATATTGCAACCGATGTGCTGTTGACAACTGTATGCAGTTTTCAGAACACGCAGTTTTTAGAACAGCGGGCGAAAAGGTCACCTAAGAAATCGGCTGGCCACAGTGAACCGGGGCGTCCATCTGCCGGTTGTTGTGCGCAACTACTGAACCATGTTCCCCCGCTGTTTGTTTTGATATCTTTTTGCCTGAAGGTCGTCATTCACAGTTGTTCTCCTCGTCAACCACCTTTCTTACAGCTGTACCTGATTTTTCAAAGCTCATGAATCAACACTTTTATCAATTCTAAACTTCTGGGTTACAGACGTCAAACTACGCGTCACCTCAAGCTTACCGATCATTCTACCACCTGACAGTTTCTTACAGTCATACTGTACGTACAGTATCGCTTTTAGTTGCAGAAGAATGGCTGGAAATGCGTCTCACATTCTTCTTTTCAAGTTGCTTTGCACCTACATGCTTCGACTCCTGGCGTTTTCCGTGTCGTCTCGTACCCTCTGACGTCATAGTGTTGATATCTGCATATGCTTCAGTTTTCCACTGAGTTCGTTTTTCATTGCACTGATGACAAAAAAAGCCCTTTACAACAATTTCGTGACTGAATGGTGAAATATAGATTTGTTACTTAGGTTTTGCACAGCAATGTACCAGCCTCCTGATAGCTTTATTTAGCTGAGCTATTTTAAATTTAGAATTACAGATTGGGTGGCCAAAGTGTTCCCATGTTTATGATATCTTATTTCTACCCTTAAATTTTTACCTTTGCTCCTTCTTGAGAGCATAATAGAGGCTTCAATTTTAGAAATAAAATCAACAAATACTTGCGATTTGCTGATCCAGTGTTTTTTCTGAGTTGAGCATTTTAACTTCTAATTACGAACTTGCTGTGGCCACTTAGTCTCAATCTATGGTATTTTGAAATTCCATTTGTTCTTGTTTTCTTTATGACAAATATCAATGTTTCAATCAAAATACTTAACAATGCATATTCCTTGTATATTACAAAAAATATACATTGTAAAGTATTTTGATTGAAACATTGATATTTGTTTCAAGTAATATTTTCATTATTCGAAACAAATATCGGATCATCACACGAGAAGCCGAACCAAGGTCTTCAGTAAATGTCCTGTTAATAAAATTGAAAGTATTTTTGACACAGTAACAGTATCTGGTTTGGTAATAGGACCACTCTATTGCAGATAAGTACCTATGTTAGAATAATGCAATATATAAATCCAATATATATCCTAAGTCGCGCTTTCGAGATCTGAAAAACGCAATTTGAATTTTACCAATCGCCCCAGTAGAAAGGGAATTATAAAATAGTCCCATTTTTTTTCGTAGTGTACATTTTCAGTAATTATCTCTGCGCGGTTGATATCATTGTATCTCTTTTAATTTGATGATTATTAAATCCCCAAGCGAGAAATCTTTGGAAAACTAATAAAAGCAATATTCGGATCGTTGTATTTTAGAGTTTTGTAGGACTTACTCCAGGAATTAATAAATCGAGCTATAGGCATTAAAGCTATCGTCCGATTTCTTGGCAATTAACTTTATTACCTGAGCCCAAGTGCTATTTTTGTAAATCATTAGTTACAGAAAAATTTGAAATTAAATCTTGTTACAAATCAAGAATAATGATCAAATGAAGGAAAATACTCACACAGTCTTGTGTCAAATTTTCACGTTGAAGGAAAACTTTCGAAACTGAGGATAACGCTCCCATAATATGTATAATCTTTGGAGTAAAAAAATTAACACCAAAACGTGACAAAAAGTTTTCACGAAATTCAAATAGAGAAATAAAATAACAGCCAACTAATGCGTAATTTTAAAATTTAATTGTTTTTCCTGACATTGGAAGTGATAGTAGGTACTTGGGTTTAAGCTCTTAATTTAGTTGGCAATTATTTACATAATCATTGAATTAGAAGAGTTTACTCGAAATCGAAATAATAGCCATCCGTATCTTTAAAAAGATGTCAGCAAACCAATTCTAAAATTTAACTGGAATTTCTTTTTAATATTTAATTTTATGAATTTGCATAATAAACACAAAATGTATGGTAGCTTATAATTTTAGACAGATTAATATTACTTACAGAGAATAGGAAATGAGAAATTATTTTACACAACTGAAAATTTTCAGGCTTTTTTTGAGTTATGTTTACATCCAGTATTATTTTCAATATGCATAATTTTCTTTCTACTAATCAAATAGTTTATAAAAAAGCGTTCCCTAACAGAACGATTCACAAACTAAGCCATACTGATTCTGTAAACATCCGTCTCAATTAGTATCCACAGAATGCCTCTTACAGGCTTCCCAGTGTAATTCAACCACTTAAGCCTATTATAATGCAGGCTTATTTCGAAGCTCTTCCAAGATCTTTGAATCTTTACAAAATCCTTTGTAACTTCTCCTAATTCCTGAGCTCGTCTAATCTAAAAGCTCCCGCCCGAATAAGAATCCCTTAATTAGAGAAGTAATCTATGGAAATTTGCCGCGAAATCTAAAGGAATTTGCATATTCTTTGAAGTTTTCAGAAAACGGATCGCGCATTTAAATTTCTGAGGACGCAAGAATGAGGAAGGGTGGCAGAATAAAAAACAAACGAATCATTCGCACAGGTTGAAATAATTGAAATTTAAATTGAATGTTATCCAATTATTTAATTTAATTAACAGCTGAATCTATTGCTTAGGACTCATTATTGGACAAAGATTACATATAATGAAATTAAATGTTAAGTTAAAAAGGTTTCATAGTTAAAATGTACAGTCAATTATTTGGATTGTCTAGCTCGGGAAAGAAATTGTCTTTCTCCTTTTGAAAATGCCTAATGGGAACACCAATCATTAAATTTAAAAACTGCACAGAATTTTACTTTTGACAACATCTATATAAAAATAAATCAAAAACAAATATTCCAAAAAAAAGAAAAAGAAAATCTGAAAGGTTTCTGAAATTCTGAAAAAAATCTGAAAGATTTTAAATTACGCCAAAAGGGGCGTTTTTTTTAACGTTTTGTATGTTACCTTTATTTATTAAACATCATATTCTTCGCACTTAAAGCATAAAACTCAGTTCAATAATAATATCGCAAAATAATTTAAAAAGAGTATATCTTTAGAATTTTCCATAGACAGTCTCGAGCGGTGGAGAAATATATGTTTTTTTCCGAACAATGTTGGCATTGCTTACGTTGAAATCGTTGAGTTTATTAATGAAAAATTCCTTGAAGTTTTACAAAATAGCAAATAGATAATAAAACAAATGCCAAATTCCAATTTTGAGGTTCCAAATGCCCATATTCGACTGAAGACTACGTTATTCGAAATTTGATGTGTCTAGGCACTGGTGTTTTTTCACAATGCAAAAACATACATACATTCATGCAGATTCTTCACTATTTATATTCTTTAAATATAATTCAGAGCCCTAATACTTGGTGGTAACAATTTCAAAAGTGAAACGCCATTTTATAGTGGACGAACATGCAAAATGCGAAAACGAAATTAATAGTCCTTCGGAGCTAATGCCCTTTGGGCTAACAATATACCCGGAATGCAGGGATCGAAAAATGCCTATATTTCTGGGTAAATAAGTATATTGTATGTTTTCCTCCGAATAATATACGGATCTTTTATAGCTATGCTGCTTTGAATGTATTTTCTGAAAAGTTTTATATTATAAATATGCATGTGTAAGGTTTATTTAATTAACCAGTTATTTTATATTACGAATCTGTACCGTCACTTCTTTTTTCCATTTCCCTGCCAGAATGCAAATTAGGTCGAGAGCATTTAACTGAGGGTTTCAGATTGTTACAATCAGAACGTACGATAAGCACGATAAGCATGTTCTGCGATAATCATTTCTGACTAGGACATTGCTGTATTTTTGCCGATAATGCTCTCATTTGCCGATAATGAAATTTGCGTTCATTCCAAATAAAATTCGCCCATTTTTTATGATTTATTTTTTAAATTTGTATTTTTAAATAATTTTTATAAATTTTGCAAAAAGAATTTTGAATATTAACCTATATAGGTTTGCCATCATCCTAAAGTAGACGTAGTTCTAAGCATACCGACAAAAAATTAGAGTTTTTTATTCAAAATTTCCTAAGATGTACCTGAATTTACATTTTGGTGCGTTTTGAAATTTGGCATTAGTGACAATAACAAAAATGTGTTTTACGCACTTTGTTAAAGTTATTTGAAAGTATAAACGGTGACTTTTATTCCGCTCGTGGACAAGGAAGAAAAAGGAAAGGAATGCTATAAATTAAGGAGCTCGCCAGGTGAATTATTCTTGGCACAAACTGAAAAAAAAGCCCCAAGATAAATTTCTTAATTTCTCCGTAAGTTTCTCACCAAAAATTACAGAATTTTATATCTAGGCATAATTTGAGTCTTAGCATCGAAATATGGAAAAATATTGGTGTGTTATTTCAGAGAAAGTCCGACTGTGTTTCAAAATGAACAATGCTATATATAGATCAATGCTTACAATGTTATATATAGATCTAATATATATCCTAAGCCACGCTTTCGAGACATGGAAAACGTAATTTGAATTTCGTCAATCGGCGCAGTAGAACGGTAGATTTAAAACTTTTTTTTTTTTGCAGTGTACCTTTCTGCTGTAAAATAGTGGCAAGTTTTCTAGATTTGTTCGTCTTCTTTTTTAAATCGAATAGTGCATGAAATAAAGGTAGAAAAGAGCCAATGTATTCATATACCATTCTAAAATTACAGTCCCCAATGTCATTGTCATTCTGCTAGTTTTAAAGAATTTTACGCAATTTGAAAATGTTGGTATACATCTAACGAACATAAATGCACGAGCTCGTGCTTAGAAATCAGCCAATCGTTTCTGGTGAAGTAACAGTAAATTCAAATTTGAAACTAAAATTAGTAGCGAAAGGCTGCACAATTGATTTATCGCAAAGCTGGCTGAAACTTTTCACCAGTGTAACAATTTAAATATCGGCAATTATAATGCATAGATGAATTACATAATTTTAATTGAGCTAGCAGAAATCTAATAATGTCGCCCGAGAGGCAAGCACATAATTTATCTTACAATCCAGAAATCTCACGTTATATGTTCTAGAATTAATTTACATTCTGGTTGGGAAAAGGAATATAGAAGTGATAGTGAAGATCTAAATTATAAAATAACTTGTTATTCAAAATAACAGGAACCTTATAATTTTCAATGTAAGTTTATAAAACTCAAATTTTGAACGATAGTAATTAAATTCAGAAGATTAAATGAACTTAGAAATAGATCTCTGCATAATATTGTTTAGCAAAAAAGTTCCAGAAAACGAGGTATTTTCGCTCAATGCTAGCTTAACTTAAGTAATTTTTTATGCTTCGACAAAATGCTGATCATGAAGTTTAATGAGTAAATAGAAAATTTTGATAAACGAGGAAAAATTACACTTCCGAATGAAGCGCTATTTCATGAATAACTACCTAAATAGCGCAATTTTCATGGAAATTATAGAACATGTTTTCCATAAAAGGATTTGCAAATGTATCTAAACATATTTCACTGGATGAATAATTCGCGATGGTTCTTTCAATTCAACCGCTTGTTTGATGTTCTTCCTCTGGCAAACAATTTCAGCATATGAATATAGATGTTTATTTAGGCCCATGTGTACATGTTTACCTACGCGTGAGTATGGCATTTGAATGAGAGAGTATGTGCAAAGATACTATAAATATTTTGAGGCTTAAAATAACGAAATACTGAAAGCCCTTATTCATATTCCTCAGTTGTGTCAATCCTAGTTTTAAGTATCCATCGAAAATGGTTTACTTGCTTGGATGCAATCAGCTTTTAAGCATTTGGAAGAGGTTCTTGCTATGATTGATAATGTTTCCAAAATAAAGGCATTATTTTAAAATGATTAAAAGATTATTTCTATCGCCTTGGTCAAAGCCTACCAGTGTAAATTCGAATTCTTTAAAATAAAGGTATTATTCCTTGAAACTACTAATTGCAATTTACAATAGAAGTTTTAAAACGTATTTAAATATAAACTTTATTTTTAATTTTAAAAATGGCCGACAGTTGAGCTGATACGACGCAATACCAAACATAAAATCAAAATAGATTTTGCTTTAAACTTTGCTACAGAAACTATTGTTTACATGGAAAATTATCGGAACAAATTGACATGACTTTCTGCAACTCAGTTGATTGGGTATAAATAATCTTTAAAGCGTATTTTTTCCACCACAGCTAATGAAACTGAGTTGAGCATTAAATAAATTAGGATAATTCTCGTACACATCATCGTTAACTGAAAGTATTTCCAAGTAACTGAAATCTAGATTCGTGTGGTTTAGTTTATATGGGAAAACACGCTAAGGCTATCTGTCTAAGACGAGGGATACCTTCATGAAGGACTTTCGAAGGGAAACTATATCGTATACACGTTACACATGGGGCAACCTACGAAAACGCCCATGCAGCCAGCCCATTTGCGAAATTTGAATCTCGGACCGAACTGCCAGTGTTCAGCGACTTTACCGCTTGGCCGCTGATCGGCCCCCATGATTTTAAATTGAACTAGTTAATTAACTTACGGCATTTGCAAGGTTTTAGTTAAACTAACAAAGTTTTATTTTAATTTATACTATTATATATGTTCGCATTTTCAACTTCCCGTTAGAATAAGCGCGCGTTTTTAGCTTTATGCTAATTTGAAGTGGAGCCAAGTTATATTTAAGCGAGAGGTAGGAACCTCTTAGTGTGAGCAAGAGGTAGAAACCTCTCAGAGTGAGAGAGTTTTTAGTCTCAGACCACACGGTCACTCTATTCGACATTCTCCTGACTAGCTAGCATTTAAATTCTAAGCCATAGCGCTTTTACCTGATTGCTTATTGAAGTAATTCCAAGTGCGCCAGTATTAGTAAATCTTGCTACGCACCATTTAGAAGGCCAGCCTCGCGTTATAGCTCTGTGAGCAACGACTATTTAATTTCTATTTAGTTTTAGTTTAAATATTATTTGATTGTTCCTTTTAGACCCAAGAGCGGTATTTATTTTCTGTATCCCTCCCGAGTTGGGAAGTGGTTGTACATAACTGTGATTTAATAAAAGACGATTTTAAATCCCTTTCAAGTGCAGTTCTTCTACCACTGAATCGCAATATTCTACCACAGAACATAGCTGCATTCAGCTCCCTGTTCAAGATCAGGACTTTAAGCTGTCACGAAGATGTTTTTCAAGAATATGCACCGAACACTCAGTCCTGACACATTTACAAATTCATGTTTCTTGACAGGAGTCTGTGAGCAGCCGTTGCGAGTAAGCATTTTGAATAATTTTGAAAAAAAAAAGAGAAAAAAAAATTGATCCTAGGTCTTCGAAACCGTGTCTTCTTAAAATTTCTATGAAGTCAAGTAGAAACAAATCGCTTAATATAGCTAACTTAAAAACGAAATTCATTGCCAAATTTTAAAAACATTTACACTGCTGGATAAACACGAAAACGCCCTTGCAGCCGGCCCGTTTGCTTGGTTTGGAATCTAGATCGAAACTGCCAGTATTCAGCTAGTTTACCTCTCGGCCGCTGGTGGGTACTGCATACTAAAAGTGTTTATTAATAACTAAGTAACTGAGAATGTTTAAAAAAACTACTCTCTTTTTTCAAACTTATCTTATCTGATAATGTAGATATGTTTGCGTGCATGATGAAAAACGGTATTTATAAAATGTAGAAACGGTAATGAAAAGACTGATGAAACTTTACGAGTTCTAATTAAGAATAAGAATGCTTAAAATGTGCTAAAAGAACATTATTAACTTATTATTAACGTATTCTTTATATATTATTAACGTATATTATATTTTTATATATATTAT
>KK112847.1:33365-97235 GCA_000611955.2 Stegodyphus mimosarum
TATTATTAACGTATTTTTTATATGTTGGCAGAAATTAGTTTAATAACAGAAAAATATGAAAGAGTTTAATTGTGTCGTCTAAGGAAAACCAAAAATATGAACTATATTTTAATATCGACAGTTATTTCGTATAGTAGCTAATAATGTGTAAAATAATTTCTTATTATTAAAACTTTTTCCATTATTGTGATACAATGTATCTGTTACTATTACTATGCCTCTTCAGCTTTCGTTATTACTATACATTTTGATAGAAAATCGTTAAAACAAATAACGCTATGCGATATATAATACTATTCATAAATTATGAATAAAGAAATGGTTTCTTCAGTTACACTATTTAGAATTTTGAATATCTCAGCTATTCTTTCATTTCAACATATATGAGCAAAATATAAAGACAAAGTCCTTTAAGTTAGTCCTTTAATCAACCATATACCCGATGTGAACATTTCATTAATTTTAGTTCGATTCTTATTTAAACTTGATTATACTTTGACTAAATAATAATTATGAAAGTAAAATAAATAAATAATTAATTAAAATAGATATTTGGATTTTAAAAGACTGTTTCTGAAATATACTCAGCAAAGAAACTTCAGTTTATTTAATAGAAGAAAACTAATCATATAGATTGAAATTTACTTATAGAAAATTTAGTTTGCAATAAACTTATTGAACTACTTTTCTTACGGAAATTTATGGGGTTGAACTTTCAAGGCAGATTTTATTTTGTAGCACTCAATAGAAATTAAATTTCAACTTACAAAGTTATGATTTTGAAATTTTTGTCAACGTCGTTCGATGATATTTTAATCTGCAATGAAACTTAAACTAAAACGTTTAAAATACATTCTTTCAAAATGGTAACAAATTATTTATTTTTAATGCAAATAATTTAAAAGCTACATTTCTCTAATACATGAAAAATATCCTTTCCTTTACAAAAGAAAGATATTTCTGTGAAGCGTTAATAAAGCGAAGAAAAGCAACTATAATTTTTTTTATCAGGAAAAATATGTTTTTGGTGCCTTTAATCATGATAGAAATCGAACAGATCCTACCAAATAGCTGAATTATTGATAAAAAAATAATGGAAGGAAACATACATAGTTCATATAAGTAGTACTAGTTTCATCTTTTACGATTGGAAAAAGTATTAAACGGTTTCGTAATAGATTGAATCTACACAGGTCCGATGATAAGGTGATAAAATTTATTTTTATCAAAAGAAATACTTGACAGTTCTGAAACGTTTCACAGAAATACCCGTGGAAGTGTTCACAATATCACGGAGTACAATCAGTAGTTACATTTCAAACTACTACTAAGAATTTTAAACACAATGCAGCGCAAAACTCATCTAAAAGGCGAAGCTTCCATGGTTATCTCAATATTCCGAAGTCGCTCTGAACTAACGACTCACAACAGTAACCGAGGAACTGATGCACACTCCGAGATATTTCTAGTACTTTCTGCTTCTCAAAATTACTGGAAGGCATATGAAGGCCGATTACGGTTACAGCTACACAAAGCATCAATTACAGTTATTCAGTTATAATATCCCTAACAGTTATAAAGGAACCGGACCAAAATGTAGCCAGATGGTCAACAAAAAGTAGTTGCCAAATCTGCTGCCAGCTTGGCGATATCTCGTCAAATTAAGCAGATAGCCATTTACTCAATGTTAAACAGACTTGTTCCTGTATTTTATTTTTCCGACAGAGCAATATTTCTCTCGGCTTTCCATGTTACATTATAGATGTTACAGAAATCCATGTTACAGTTCCATGTTACAGAAAAATATCTATCTATGTACAACATTCGTAGCACTACGTACAGCTTAGTTTCATCTTCCACGATTGAAATATGTGCAATATGCCAATGGTTACAATATTCTGAACGCCGAAAATCCAGCTGTGTGAAATAGAGGCTTTTGATGTAAAAAAGAGCGCACTTCCTTCATGTACTGATATATTATTATAATTTTTATTTACCTTATCACTTTATGTTCAATTTCTTGTCTTTACCAGGAGAAATTTATCATTTCCTGAGGTTTATCGTAAAGTTATTTCTCCCGCCTTCATGGCATGCCTTCGTGCTGTAGTGGTCAGCACGCTCGACGCATATTCCAGAGGTCCATGGTTCGGGTCCCAGCGGGGGCGTTGCTCACTTTTCATATCTCCTGCTTCCAAAAAATACCTAATGTCTCTACACTGGCGCCCGAACTAAAAAATGTGGTGGATGATGATTCTCCACCACCCAGAAAATGATGGATGATTCTCCACCACCAGGATTTGGCAATTCGGTCTCCTAATCCCCAGTCGCCCTTTAAAAGGGAGAGTATATAAGGTATTTCTCCCACCTTCTTCGCATGCCTTCGTGGTGTAGTGGTGAGCACGCTCGAGCGTATTCGAGAGTCCGTGGCTTGAATACCGGCGAGGGCACTGTTCAATTTTCAAATATCCTGCTTTCAAAAAATACCTAGTGTCTCCACAAAGTAAAATTGCATGCTTAACTGCATAACCTGAAACTTTCCTCCATGTAGTTCTTCGCATGCAATCAAACCATCCTGCCCAATGTTCTTAAATACGTATGCTAGTTTGTAATTCAAACTGCATTTTTATAGGAATTGCTTAAAACAGAAGATGAGCGATGCTTTCTGTTTTCGCATTTCTTCGTAAAATTAAAATTGTTCTTTAAATTCTTTCGCTAACTGAAAACAGTGCTAATTTAGAAATTCTTAAAAGGGAATTGGAGTAAATCTGTATCTGAAAAAAAAAAACTCCATACTTCATATAAAGCACTTTTGTAATATTTTATTAAAGAAATTATAAAAATTTTAAAATAATTTTAGTGGGCTTTATTTTTGCCTCAGTTAACTGCTTGTTTCATCATAACAGTTATGAATAATAGCTATTTTAAATCACAACTGATTGCTTATCAAATGTAAAGAAATATATTTTCCAGCATTCGTTTACAGAAATTATACTGTTTCTGATATATAGGTATTTTACTGTTTTAGTATATTTTGTTTATCTTACATCTTTTTTGTCTTCGTAATATAAAAAATTGTACTGTTTGCAGAAAAAGCTTTTACACATATTTTAAATTATTTTTAATAACTGACAGTAATTTTAAGAAATTCATGAAACGCTCTTATTTTTTAACTACTCATCATAAATTTCAGATTGATTTACTATTGGTTCTGTTTAACTCAATTATCTAATGCTCAGATATTTTTATCTTTTGTTTGGTACGCATAAATCTTATCGTGCATGAATTGACTTTATAGTATAAGGAGCAAGATGTAAGGTTTCTGTTAAACTGAACTTTTCTTGCTTGTTTTAAAATTCCCATGTACGATGTTTCCTATTTTTTTTTAATTTAAGCAATCTTTAATTTCTTAAGCAGTGCTGTTGAATAATTACATAAGCTTCATCTACGTTCTAAGACTACAAATTTAATACTTAAAATTAATTGCATTCGTAAAAATGAAAATTGTGGCAGCTGAGTATATAATTGAAACAGCTGGTTTTGAACAGCATTTTTATAATTCTATAAGGTATTTCTCCCACTTTCTTCGCATGCCTTCGTCATCTGCATGTCCGACGCGTAACCGAGAGATCCGTGGTTCGATTACCGGCGAAAGCGTTGCTCATTTTTCATGTCTCCTACTTCGAAACAACCTAATGTCTCTACACTGGCGCCCGAACTAAAAAAGGGATGATTCTCCCCCACTGAGATTTGGCGATTAGGTCCCCAAAACCCAAGTCGCCTTTTAAAAGGGGGAATATATAAGGTATTTCTCCCACTTTCTTCGCTTGCCTTCGTGGTGTAGTAGTCTGCATGCTCGACGCGTAACCGAGAGGTTCGTGGTTCGATTCCCGGCGGAGGCGTTGCTCATTTTTCATGTCTCCTGCTTCGAAATAACCTAATTTCTCTACAATTCTCTTTCAAAGTTAATAAGTTAGCCCTTAAAATTAAATGTGATTTGAAAATAAAGGCGAGAATTTTATACTAATTCAATTTTCATTACACTACAATTACAGTTACGATTCTTCAGTAATTGTTGAAATTCGAATAATAATTCTTCACTAATTTTTAAAATATTTGAATTGAAATTAATTTGTTTACTGAGACTAAAGTCAGCTGTATGTAGAATTTTAATAACTTCTAAATAATGAATCTGACGTGTTTTTTCTAGATCTCCATATTTAATCGTATTAATTGTTTTAAGAAAACAACATTTGGGTTAATATGTATTTTGTTTATTTTAATATTAAGAACTCCTAAGCATTTTCACATTATTTAATTATCATTAAACTTTTTGTTTTGAAATGTGATGCGCATTGCATCAAAAATTCACAGAAGCAGAATGGATAATATGAAGCATTCTCTTACTTTATGATGAAATATCTTTCTCTAGCAAACTCTGTCTGAGAAAGGTTTCGCAAAATTTGCTTTTTACAGTAACCAAATATCAAAGGTAACAAAAAAAATGTCTCAAGAGATAACCTACATGAGCCTCGTATTTGTTATTTTATAACCTAAGGCATGAACACTGTCTCTATTTAAGCCACCTTTTCTTCCATTGAACTAAAAATGGATACTGAAGTATGTGTCACTGCTCCTGTCCAGCATATTTTTGAGCCTTTGAAAATCTAATATTTCTTTCGGGTAAAATTCTGTTCCCGCATTTTATATGCTGTAATACGATCAAATCTGGAAACACGTCAACTAACTCTTAAAATTGCCTAAAAATTTAAATAACAAATATTGATGATGAAAATATTGAAGGGCAATATAATTTAATACTGCAGTCGTGGTAGTTTATTTTATTTAAAGTAGCTTATAAATGAATTTTTTAATAAAAGTATTTATATGCGCAAATTTCTCTTGTCTCTTGCTTTCCCCCTCGAGTGTGAAATACTCACCTCCTAGTACCTCCTAGTATTTCCCCTCCTTAACTTTTCGCACAAAGATATGAAATATTTTTATATTGTCACGTAATTTTCCCCTTTCTTAAGACACTCAAAAAGCTAGGTCCCTAAATTTTAAAATGAACTCATTCATATAGTGGTTATTTCTGTCTTACTAATTGAATACTGGCCAGACACCTAACTTGTACACACACAGACAATGACTGGGCTAGATACCTGTTATCCATCTCAGGGGAGGATAATTCAGTTTGGAGGGCTACCTCCAAATTACAGAGATGCCACACCAACATTCCGCCTTTAAAAGGTCGAAATGAAATTGCTTACACCTACACTGAGGAAGCTGAGTCTCTTGCCGATCACTATGCTTCTGAATTCTGCATAAACAACATATTACACCCACCCACATAAAATATGGTTACACAAACATTAACAAACTCTACCTCACAACCACACACAACATTCCTCATACCTGTCATACCGTCGGAGGTCTTTAAATATATCTCCAAGTTAAAATGCATCAATGGTCCTGAAATCGATAGAATCTCAAACAAAATAATCAAAAATTGGAAACACACGCGTTGTTCAAGCTCATCAAGATCATCAACTGCGTTATCCGCATGGGCTGCTTTCCATCATGCTGGAAGACGACAATCATATCTTCTATCCTCAAGCCAAGTAAACCAACAAGCGAAGGCCCGTGAGTCTACTCTTGGCACTCAGCAAAATTGTTGAATACGCTATTCTCCAGCGAATCCTCAAGTATGCAGACGACAACAGTCTTATTATCGTAGAACAATATGGATTCCGCCAAAAACATTCAACTGTCCATCAACTTTATAGGGTCACGGAGATGATCTCTTCTGGACTACAAGACAAAATTATCACCGGAGCAATCTTCTTAGACGTCTGAAAGGCCTTCGATCGCGTTTGGCTGGAGAGCCTCATTTACAAGTTAATCACCCTGGGTTTCCCAGGTTACATCACAAACACCATTAGTTCCTGTTCGACAGATAGGCACTTTGTCATTCGTGTCAACCACACTACCTCCTACACCAGGCTCATAAAGGCTCGGGTCCTTTTGGGGGTTCCTTTTGGGCCCCATGTTATTCAATATTTACACGAACGACATCCCACATACACGGGATATCACCTTAGCAATGTACGCTGATGATACGGCAATTCTTACACAAAGTGCATCTCATGGCTCACTTATAAAAGCATTACAAGACCACATCCATGCAGTGGAGTCCTGGCTATGTTCCTGGAAAATCCAGATAAATGTGTCAAAATCAGATGCCATACTGTTCAACAAAAAGAAGAAATTTGATGCTAATATTTATGTTATGATGTACGACACTCCTATCCCCTATACGAAGCAGGGCCAATACTTAGGCGTTATCCTTGATAATTATCTCCCTTAATCCCCACACATCACACATATTCTTACAAAGTTCCGAGTATGTAAATATACGCTCGGTCCCCTAATCGCTCGGATAATAAGTTATTCATTTACAAAACCATGTTGCGTCCCATCCTTATCTAAGTTTGCCCTGTTTGGGGATCTGCATGTAAACCCTCTATGGAAAAGCTTCAAATTGCTCAAACTCTTGTACTACGAGAAGCGGTGAATTGCCGTTGGTTCATCAGAAACTCGACAATTCACTGGGAACTGAAAATTCCTGATACTGATGTTTGTATGGCAAAACTGGCTGAAATATTTTTCCGGAAAATCCCGGATGTTAGAATTATGATTATTGTGCTCATGTAAATAGGAAACGGCCTAAGGCTGTACTCAGATATATTACTTAACTTACATCATTATTATTATATTATTCCTGCTACCCACCTATGTTTCATTGCTTTTGCTTCCTCTTTATTTGTTGTCTTGACACTGTATTATGATTGTTGGATATTACTTCATAATATGACAGATTGTATTTTATTTTATGGTTTTAAGCAACTATTGGTATTTCTTTTTAAACTCTGCTTTACATTGATCAATCGTATGCGCCTTTACTACACTCTCAGAAGCTATCTTCAAAACTATAAACGTTTCCTCAGATAAGTATTCGGAACTTTCACATATTAGATAATCGTCTACGTCGTTACACTGGGATAGAGAATGTCTTCGCGGGCTCCGTAATCTGCGTCCAGCGCCTGAACCAAGGTTCGAATCCCGCTAACGGTCTGGCTGTATGAGCGTTTTTGCGGTTTTTTCCGTGTATAACGTATATATGAACCAGTTTCCCTTAGAAATTCCTCCACAAAAGCATCTCTCCCCATTGGCAGATAACTCTCAAGGCTTTGCTGCAATCACATAAGCCAAGCAGGATTTTTATCCTAAAGGGCGCTAGCCCAGAACGGCTATCAGTTTCAAAACTACATTTTGCGTCGATTGACTTTCAAAGTGCTGCCACCAAATATTATCGCTATGTACTACATTTAAAGAAATTAAATGATGAAGAATCTGCGTGAAACTTTCTCGCATTATGAAGAAACAATGTTACCTAGAGCCATCCAATTTTGAACAACAAAGTCCTCCGACCGAACATGGGCACTTAGCTGCCCAAATTCTGAATTTCGAATGTGTTTTATTATCCATTTTAAATTTTGTAAAACTTTAACGAATTTTTGATTAACAATTTCAACTATTTCAAAGTGAGCAATGGCAACACTATACGGAAAAAAAACCCTTTTATCTCCAGTCTATCAGAAATTCTAAAGATATCCTGCTTTGCTGTTTTTAAATATTTAACAATATTGCTGATGAATTGAATTTTATGTGGGTCAAGTGCGAAGAACATGACATTTAATAAATAAAGGTAACGCACAACATGTTAAAAAAAGAGCTTTTGGGCGTAATCTAAATCTGAAAGCTTTCAGATTTTTGTTTGTTTGTTTTTTTTTGGTGCATATGCTCTGATTGTTGAAGCATTTATTGAAGTTATTATTTGTATTTTGAAGGTTCTGAAAATCATTGTGTCAGGAAAAAAAACGCTGAACAGTGTTGAAGATGATGACAATGGTAACGCTGGAGACGACTTGCAAATTGTAGTAGATGACACAATTTTAGCACCGCTGATTGATATACGGTCTACAGAGTAGCTGTGGGCAACAAGAAGACTGTGCGAGATTCAAGAGGGCGGGCAGAAATGAAGATATTTTATTAGATATTATAATGTTATCATTACTACGCTTTCTTATTGAAATGTAAATTTATTTTAAATAAATAATATTGTCAGATTTTGTTTGGTTCTTACTGTAACCGCAGTTTTCGTTAATTAAAATATCTGCACAATTTTCCACGGTTTTCCACGGTTTGTTATCAGGACCGGATCCAGAAATGTATGTATGTATGTGTTCATGTACGCATGTATGGAGGTATATATGCAATCACAAAGTATGCATATGCATACATATACACATATATGCACATACATACATACACACGCTCATACATTCATACATTTCTGAATCCGGTCCCGATAACCGAACAGTATCTTTCCCACTCTCGAGATTTTCGCAGCATGAAATGAGCCAAAAGAAAGGGATACGCTAATATATGCGGTGTTTCACATTCCCATCATGCCTTTTGAGCCCTGAAAATCTAACATTGTTGCTGTTTTCCACTTCGGTATGCTTTAATATAAGGCAAGTATTAAAATACCCCAGCTAATAATTCTTAAAATTGCTTCAAAATAAGAGAGATTTTTCATGAGAGTTGTGAAGCAAAATATAATTTTGAACTACACACACTAGCCAATGAATTAGAAACACAAGTTCAATATTTTATTAGACACATTTTGCGCAGGTAACTGCTCTGATTCGTTTGGGCATCGAGTCTACATGCTTCTAGGGTGCACTTACTTCCAGAGAATAACATGCATTGGCTATGCGGCTTTTTAAATCTTGTTAATTACATTAAAGAACAGAGTGCTGTCAGATGCGTCTTTTCACCACATCCACATATTTTCTATGGGGTTAAGATCCGGGTTATGCGGTGGCTAGGGAAGATGTTGGAAGTCAGACTGATGTTGAACGAACCAAATTTGAACACTTCTCTGGCACGATGTATAGTTGCATTATCGTCCATGAAGTATCCGTAGCCATCAGGGTAAAAATGCAGCATTGCAGGGTGCACTTGATGTGCCCGTATATATAAGTATCTCATGGCTGTTTGTTTACCCTCGAAGAATACCAGGGCACGACTTCCATGCCAGCAAAACATGCCTCATATCATGATACTCCCACCAGACCCCTGGGCAATGCGAGTAAGGCAAGATGCATTTATGGGTTCATGGAGTTCTCGCCAAATTCGACGTCTTCCATCACTGTAAAATAAGGCGTAACGTGATTCATCCGACCACATTACCCATTTCTAATCCTCAGATGTCCAGTGTTTTCTTTCCCGACACCACTGCAAACGAATTCTTGCAAGTTGGGCAGAAATAAGTGATTCTCACAGGCACCCGACTATGCATTCTTATCCTCCGCAATTCTATGCTCATTCTGTTGGGAAGAACCTTGGTTGACAATCTATGTCAGTTGCAGCATAGTCCTGTTCTGCCGTACAATTCATCGGAGACGACGCCGATCACGCTTTTAAAAAACTGTGCTAGAACCGCAGTTGCGTTTTCTAGAAAAGGACTGTGGGTTCTGATTCTAACTTTTGAAAACCTTTGATATAGCTGCTTTTGAGAACCCAGTGATATTTTATTTCTTCGAAATCGAGGCCTCTGCTAAACATGCGCCAACAATAAGGACTTTTTCAAATAATGAAAGATCTGTCGTTTTCCCCATTTTACTTCATGCATCGTGAAACCATCTCCCGAAAGTTTCAACCGAACGACTCTTTGCCCTAGAACCTCTCACCTACTTCATCACAGGTCACGGCCCGTTTCCAAGTTACTACAATCGCCATGGCATCTCAAATACCCATGTCTGCGTCTGCGGATCAGATGGGTCACCAGATCATTACGTATCTGAATGTCCTACGGCTGTCCTACACCATCTCCCGCTCCCTAGATATAAAAGGGACGCCTATCACCAGTTCCTTATAACGCATAAAGAAGCGTGTAATTCAATCTCCAGAATCATTAATAACATCGCGGCATTGGGCACAGACCTATGCCAACCGTACTAAAATGACGCGATCAGCAGACTTCGGACTCCACGCTCTGGTGTACTGACGATAAGCTCCACCACTAGTCCAATGGACTAGTATTTGCAACATCTGCTCATCACAACACTTTGTGTGTCTAAGCTCCCATGCCCACCAATTTAAAGTGTGCAATACTAATAATTCGCAAGTACTGTACCTTTCGCGCCTCTATGTACCAGTGCCATTCCCATCTGTATTCATGCGTATTAATATGTATGTATGTTCTTTTTGTGCTTTAAGTGATTATGTGTATGTACCTGTTTTATGAGTTGTATGTTTATGTATTTTGCGCTTTGTGTCTAGTGTATTATTTGTTTATGTTTATTTATGTGTTTTCATGTGTATATCTTTTTGTATTTTTACTTTAAGTACTTACTGTTTGTAACACCACAGCTTACCTCTTCAATCTGTAATACAACCCTACTAACGCCCTTGTAAGGCGAAGTACTTTCCTTTGACAACCTCAATAAACTCCCGGTGCAGCCTTGTGAGGCTGCAGGGAGCTATTGCTCTAGTTAGAGGAGGGCGTGGTACACATGCCTGTTTACCTCTGTTAGACACCAGGCGTCCCGTCCTCTTACCTACCTACCTACTATACTAGCATTCTAACCTCGTATAACCCACGTCATAAAAACTAAGTTTGCATACTTAATCCCTAGCACGCATTCAAATGAAAATCTTAAAGGTTTCTAATTCATTGGCCAGTGTGTGTATTTTAGAAGTAATTTATTTCATTTAAATGACAAATACATATATTTCTGATAAATGTCTTTAAATACACAAACTTTTGTCTCTTGATGTAAGATCGAAACAAACAAAACAAATAAACCACAGTGTTGAGTATTCGCTTCCTTTAAATTAAAACTTATCAGATGACCTTCGAAAATTATCAAAATATTTTCAGTTTTCGGATTAATTCGCTGAATTCTTGAAATCCTCTCATCTCTACCTTTAATTCAGAAATACAATCCATTGTGTGAAATGTGTATTCAAATAGCGCCTTTCGTTCGCTCTTAACATGCAAACCGTCTGTTTGCTTCCCAAGACACAACAAACTCCTAAAACACAAGTAAAAAGAAATACAAGATTAAACGAGTCCTTGAGTAAATACATTTGCACGATCTCGTAAACGAATTTCCCGCTTGCATCCGTTTTGCAATTAAGAGTTCCATCAGTAAGATGAATTGATTCGGCTGAGCTCTCTGACTCATGCGCTGATGCTTGGTGATAATGAATGGTCTCCATATCTACGCTGTATGCCTACCATTAAGAGTTGGTTGGAACTCTGACAACAAGGGTGGTAGAAGTCAGAAAGTACTCTTGTTGTTTTTGACTCGATTGATGATTCGAGAAATGCGAAAATAGTTTTTGAAATTGCCTTAGATACAAAATATGCATTATTAACAATTCAAAGGGGTTCTTTTCTTACAAGCCTTTCATCATTTCATATATATATATATCATTGCAAGAAAATGAATTTAATATTACAGTCTGAAGTCTCTTATTCAAAATAACAAAATCTGGTGTAATTTAAAACAGAATGTTTTTTTCCCGGGAATCAACGATTTATAAATGGGAAACTTAAGCCTCATCAGTATGATCTGAATTTATTAGGTGATGAATTTTCATTCATTATATTTCTTTGATATATTTTCTGATTTTATACTATTTCTGTCAGTAATCAGAAATAATTTCTGATCAACTAATTAATTCAGTTTACTCACTTGTATTAAAATCTCGAATAATCTTACATAAAAAGGTGATTACGAAAGAGCAACAACAATTAATTTTATTAAATATTTACATTTTTATATAAAAGTGTTCATTTTTTTCTGAATAATATGAGTGAAATTTTAAACTTTACTTGTTTATAACTTTTTCTGTTTCATTAAAATTTGATGACAGACAAAAATACAGTTTCTTTAAATACTAGGATTTATCATTTACGCAAAAATAAATATTAAAATATCTTAGGCCAAATTCAGGCTAAATTATTCCAATGGGAATGGGCTAGTTATATAGGTAAAGCATTTTATAATATTAAATGAGATGAAACAAATTAATTTATATAAAATGAATAGATAGTTACAAAATCTTCGGAAAAAACTACTAAGTTGTAGTGGTTACTTTACGTTTCTAACATTTATTTTAAGTTTTGACACACTTTACTGTCTATCTTGTTTTTCCTCTACTATTCCCTACCAGAAAAGGTTTTAGTATCGCGTTTTATGCAAATGAGTAAAAAAGAGTATTTAAGGAAGGTTCAGCTTACTTGGAAAGAGAAAGCTTAGAAGTCCTTAGTGGTGTATGTTTCTGTCTGACTATTTCGTTCTTGAATCTATTGGGCTCGGCTGTATTGTACGTGCCTGTTGATAATCGCCGGTTACGTTAAATTAAAGGCCACCTACAGGCTCTCGTGTCGTAGCAGGTCTTGATCTTCTCCGTCGCGAAGTTGACTCGCTCTCGTGCAAAGTTTTGCATCATTTCAAACCGGGCCTGGACATCTTGGATGTGTTCCTAAGACAATGAAGGCGAATCTGCAGGGCGGTCAAATAAGAAATCACAAGGCAGATAAAGATCACGACCGATGAGCATCCAGAATGCAGAATTGCCGGTAGTTTCGGTTTTCTCTTCGACCCTAGGAGGATTTCGGCAGCTTTCTGAGCCAGGTCATTCAAACAACCCGTCGGCATTTCCAGCTGAGGATCCCTTCTGATGATCGATAATCATGTCCTTAGATGCTGAAAGCAGTTTGTTGTTTTTGAAATCTAAGGAAAAATTGTATTTCCTTAAAAAATCCAATCCTAATATGCAAGGATCTTTAATATCCGCCACATGGGCCGTGTAATAGTAGGTGGCATTTCCAAAGGCGATGTTCACGTGTAACTTTCCTTCTGTGTCGCTTTTCTCACCGGATGCAGTCTAGAGAGTAACACAGTATGGCGTCCAAATAAGTTTATCTTTAAATTTTTTAGCTAAATCTCTTGGAATGATGGTAACATTAGATCCTGTATCAATGATCATATTGCAAGGAACTCCATGGATACGCCCATTGATGGATAATCCATTACTCTTGCCACACACTGCAGAAATCTTGAGCGCTTTAAAACGGGCTTGTTAACTATCGCTCAAACTCTGCTCCGCGACATGAGCATTAATTTGCTTGCTGCATCGTTTCTGGAAAATGATCTTATTTTCCGTACCTCGTTGTGTTCCGCAATTCCTTCGTACGTGGCCTTCAGCTCCGCAGTTCCAGCACTTTGGTTTCTTGACACTCCTTTCCAATCTCATGGCATATAATTGTATGTTTACATCGTCTGTCTTATTTTCCGTGCTGTAAGATGTTCGGCACTTCTTTCGCATGTGTCCTACAGCACCGCAGTTCCAACACTTTACGGTCAGTTTCTTATCACTAATATACCGTTGCAAGAAGCTCACTTTTCTGGATAAATTATCTAGGCGAGCAGTCATTGAATTCACTGGTTCTTGTATGCAGGCAGCTCTGATTGGGTGGCGGTCTCTACGAGTGGCTTGCTGTGCTGCCTCGAATTTCATGGCATACACCAGAG
Source organism: Stegodyphus mimosarum (assembly GCA_000611955.2). Lineage (NCBI taxonomy): Eukaryota > Metazoa > Arthropoda > Arachnida > Araneae > Eresidae > Stegodyphus > Stegodyphus mimosarum. The sequence goes on from KK112847.1 coordinate 47,039, forward strand.
CACTTTTTAAGTCCTTCACATCAGCCATTTGCAGTGCTATCTGTATTTGCGGATTCCGGATGCTGTCGATGAAGTATTTCAGTTACAGTATTTCCCTTGTTTCTCTTGGACACTCCGTAAAGGCGAGATGGGACAGCCTTTCAACGTCCGTGGCGAGTTCTTGGAATATTTCTGTGGGCTTCTGTTGACGGGATTTTAATTGAAGCCTGCTGTAGTCTTTCAAACATTTCTCCCCAAAACGTAGCTCCAATGCACCGGACAGAGCTTCAAAATCTAGTCTCTGGTTTTCGGGAAGAGTCTGCAGGTTATCCGCTGCATCTGTCTCATAGAAGCGGCGAGATGACAGGCCTTAGCTTGCAAATTCCATCCGTTTGCTTCCGCCACTATTGAGAATTGTGTCTCATATCCGCCACTATTGAGAATTGTGCCAAGAGGTCTTCCCATCGTACGTGGATAACTTCAGGGAGGAACGAGGAGGTACGGATAAAAATTTAAATCCATCAGAATTGTTTCCTGCTGTCCCTATGTATTTCTTTAAGGTGTCAGCTTTTTTGGCGACGGCAGCAGAAACCCTCTATTAAATTTGTTGTTCGATTTGTTCTTGGACGGTAGAAACTCTTTCGTCGATTTGTTGCTCCACTGCAGAAACTCTTTCTTGAATTTTTCCAACTTTGTCTTCAACTGTGTCTATTCTGCCTTCCATAGCCTGGAATTTATTTTCTATTACACAGGTAATTTCTCTTTTCATTTCCTCTTGACCTGCTTCAATCTTGTCTTGAGCAGCCTTGAATTCTTCCTTAACAGATTTCTGAACAGCCTTCATTTCATCTTTTACATATGCTTGACCAGCTTTCATATCCTCTTTAAATGCAGCAAAGGCTGTCATAAATTACCTTAATTCTTCTTCCATTGCTCTAGTTAATGGCATTCAAAATTCCAATCCCTCTTCTGACACCAAAGATTGTTGCGTGCGTACGGGTTCGTTATGGATTGAATTCACAAGTCTTTAAAAAGTTAACAAAAACTTATTCTTTCCACAAGAAATAAATCAAAATGCTGAAATATTTCAGAGATATTCGCACAATATCACAATATCTCAAACGTTTAGCAAAACTCAATTCAAAACAGGTAAAATAATTCTATCTCACAGCGAAACCGCTACAGCATAAAGTAAACAAACAGCAGTTCGCTTTAAACAGCTACAACTACAACAACAACTGAGATGAGGTGTTTCAATTCGGCTTTTATAAGCTTTTTAATTATCACTAGAACAATCTCCATTTTTCGAGATTTTTCTGGATGGCAACAGTAATTACGATAATAGTAATTTATTTATTAAACATTAAATGCACGCGCTCTTTTATTTTTATTTTTTTGACGTAGCTTTTTCTTCAAAAATCGTCTGCGTTGCACGGGAAATATAAAGGCAATTTTAATAACAATTCTAAATAAATAGCCTAATAAATGTGAAATCCGTAACAATATCTTTCACAAGATCTTTTACTCTTGCCACTTTCTTCGAAAGGCATTTTCGAGAATTCAAAGCTTTTAAAATGCTTTGGGAGTCCGTATAAATGAAAATCTCATCAAGAATGATAAAAATTTCATTACTTTCATAATTAGCCCATTCCAGTGCTTTTGCGAAAGCAGAGTTCAGAATTAAAAATTGTAGTATTATGATGCAGTCTTTATTTTCTTTCAAAATTTTTATTTTTATCCAAAAAGACCACAAAAGCAGCTCCAACATTCTTATTAATAACGGAACCATCAGTATATATTTCCAGGCCATTTCTTGCAGGAGCTCCTTTTCCCCAGGAAACATGTTTAAATTTTGCTGTATGAAAATAATATTTTTCTTCGTTTATATCTATTTTATTATTAGAAATATTTATTTCGCCATAAGAAATACTCAATTATTAGTCTACTGCTTCTTGAAACAACCATTGCAAAGTCATTTGCATAGGCTTGTTACACAATTCCCTCTTCAAATTCAAGTTGTAATGCCGAATCAGCAACAATGTTCCAAAGAATCAGCCCCAGAACAAAGCCTTGTGGGGTACCTTTACTGTGTAACTTCGAAATCAATACATTACTGGCTTTACATTCTATATAACTCCGATCCAAATAACTAGCGATAATATTATACAAGTTTTGGGACAGTTCATATTTATGAGTCTCTTTTTTATGCTTTGCCATCATAGGCTGTTAAATGCGTTTTTGATATCGACAGTGATAAGAGCTGTGTGTATTTTTTTCATTTTATTTTCTTTAATAGTATCAGTAACTTTTTCTACTGCCATGACTGTGTCTCTGTCTAGAGTAAATCCAAATGATTTTTGCGCAATAGATTTTCATTACAAAGAAATAAACCAATCTATTGTTAAGTAACTTGTCCAAAACCTTACCCAGCGTAGGTAGCAAACAAATAGGGGTATAAGCTGCAAGAAACTCAGCTGGCTTACCCGGCTTTGAGAACAGCACAAGTCCTCCTCTCTTCAAATCATTGGGAAAATAACCTTTAATCGTACAGCTATTGAATAGATGCAAAATCAAATTTTCATTTATATAAAATAACTCCATAAAAATTTCCAAGGGAATCCCATTTGGACCCGTATCTTTGTTCTTTCTCATATCTTCAAAAGCATGTTGTACTTCTGTATTAAAAAAGCATCATTTCTTGAAACAGGATGGTAATTACTGCTATTTCGAATTTGATTATGTATATCCATATCATCTTCAAATATATCATCCATAAAATGAAAATTAAGAATCTTTTCAAGAACTTGATTGATATTATTTGTCATTGAGCCATCTCCTTATCTTACAGCATTAAAAGTTGTTATATTTAACTACTTATCCGTAGAAATCTTGTAATACGTGCCAAACGGGTTATGTACAGTTATACTGTCTCATAATTTCTTCCAATATTCTTCTTTAGCTCTTCTAATATTTCTTCTATAAATAGCCTAAGATTGACTAAAAATTCCTCTATGATAAGCTCTTTGATCTTCAACTGAATTTTGATACCTTCTTCCAAGGGATATTACTTTATATTCAAGTTACAATTTCACCATGGAGAAAAGTTCTTTTTCTTTATTCCCAATCTTCCATTCCAGTTTAGGAGTGCTTTATCGCATATATCTCGAATGTTTGAATTAAAATCTTGAATAGTATTATCTATATAATTTATATCTATCTATATAATTTCTAAACTTCATTTATGAAAATTTCTCATACATTTGTTCTTTAAGAATAACCCAAATTAGACTTTTAGTCTAATTCGAGATTGGTAATTCTCCTGAAAGCCTATACTACTAGTTTCAAATGTAATATAATTATGATCCCTTAAAATAATTGTGTCCAGAACTTGCCAGTTGCAAATTTCATTAGTATTAATCAATCTTGAAGCCGTTATATCAATCCAGGACTTCCCCAGTATAGAGGAGAAGGTAAGTAAACTCTACCTGTTATTATTGACAATAAAATCATTTCTTAATAGAAATTCTGCAAATTTTTCACCTCTAAATTCTATTTGATCTTGCCCCCATAAGGGATGTTTACTATTTACGTATCCATTAATTATGAAAGAAATGTCTTTAAATTTATCAATCAGAGACCCTGGAACTTGTAAATGATCATCTATACTCTCAGAGGAGAGACGTAACATGCTATTATAAGACATGGGTTTACACTCTCTATTAAAATTTCCATAATATCTTGAAAGTTATAAATCTGAATTATTGACAGATTTTCATCAAACACAGAAATTCCCGATGGTATCTCCGTATTTTTATTATAATAAGCTCTTGATTTGAGCGGAAATCCATAGATTCTGCTCTCACGGCTATATGGTTCTTGTACACAGGCAATCTGTGTACTTCTGAGTAATTTCTACCTTTAACTGTTATCTTTTTAGTTAATAAATCAAGTTGCCTTATAAAACAAGGAACTCTTTATCTATATTTTTATGACTTGTATTAAGTCCAAGTCTAAATCTGGAGTTTGCAATAGTACAATTATTGCATTTAGTGCCATTCGTTGAACAGTCAGCCTGTGTATATTCTTCAAGACTGCATTTATTGCATATTGCCTCTCCCCAGTATAGATGCCATATAGATAGCCGAAGCCATAACATTGAACGCATCTTGTGACTCTCTTATACTCTCTAATTTGATGTCTAGACAATTTTAAATAAATTTTCTTTTCTTTCATAACTTCATGGAACGTTATTGAGTCTAAAGATACTTCCCTATGTGTGCCGGTTCTTGACTGGACACTAAGTCTTTATTCAATTTTAGCATTTCCATGTAAGCGTTTTAAGATCTCAAAAGATCCATTATATCGTTACCCGATAACTCAGGGTCAACATTACATGTCATAATCTTTGGACTGATTTTCTTTGGTCTTTTGACTTCTAAAAGGCCTTTTAAATTATTATTCTCAGAAATTGCATTTTCGAAGATCACCAAATCTTCACTTCAGTTAATTTAACTAAGACACCTCCATTTTGCAGTTTTTAAACTTTTTGAACTCCAATTTTCAATTGAGTTGGAGATATATGTTTATTAATTTTTCTTTTATTTGTTCTGATGTTTGATTTTTTCCTTTAAAGTATACTAAAGTAACAAATTCCGTTTCTTTTTTTCTTGTATTTCTTGATCTAGTTCGTGTTCTAGGTTTTTGCTGTGCTTTCTCCGCAGAAGTCATTTCCGGCAGTTTTCGATCATCCACCATAGCTTGAATATTTCCTCTTTCTATTAATCTTTAACTTAATTCACTATTCTAAACCAGAACAGCTAACAGAATATTTTGCAATTTGCTAAATATTTCTCTAATTTTTATTCCCAACTGATTTATTCACTTTATCAGATGGATTCGCCAGTATATCATCAAGTTCTCTAGAATAACTATGAATATAGGATGAGTACGTTTTCAGCGATGTGTGTTTCAACAACCTCCAAGCCTTTTGAAACATTGGTTCCCTTTTCTTGCTTTTTTTACTTGATTTTCTTGCGTTTGTTTATCTTCTTTTTGCATTTTTTCCTGCTCGCTATCTGCCATCCTATACCGTTACCCTGGGGTTAAAGGACACTAAGCTCACTAATTCAGTAAACTAGTAGTGTAGATTTGCTGATATTGGTTATTTGTTGCTAATACCTGTATGACCAAAGAAGACAAAATTTAAATAAGATACGTAGTAAAATCTACGATTTGAAACTATACATCGTTTAATTGCGTACAAAACCTACCACTGCATCTTCCAAAGCCTAAATACAACTGCAGTGTTAAAGGCAGAATTGTATGCTGAATTATAGTGCACAGTGATCTGATGCCTAACTGAACTAAAACTTTTTTATAATCTTGGCTCTGCTACTAAATTTAAAACACAAACCGCTGCAGCCGCAGCATCAGTTCTGTATCTGATATGCTTACTCAGTCTAGTGGCTTGAAGACAGAAAGAAGTACAGGGGACACCAAAACATCGCCCTGGGCAAAACTGCTATCGCCCCACTGCACTAACCATCTATGAAAGCGCACCCTCACGAGGCACGCTAACGCCATGCTCGGGCATTTGTTTACATTGCAGCATTCATAATAGTTACATATTAATGGTGCATAAATTGTATTACAGACAAAATTGACATAAGATATACTTTACACCGGTAATTTGCAATTACATGGATAAATACAGTGGATAAATAAAATAAATACAATGGATAAATAAAATAAATACAATGGATAAATACAATAAATCATTTAGAGATGTGTATACATATTTCTTTTGTGTTTCGGTTTGGAGTTTTATTGGGTGGGGGGAAATGATTATGCTACGTGGTTCATTGTTTGTTTGGTTTGTCTGGTGTGTTAGCACGGTTCGCAGTTTATAAGTTCATTTTTAGTACAGTTTATATTTCAGCACACATTTAATGAATTCATTTCATTGTACATAGTGTTGATTGCATAGTACTGGTGTATCTGTCACCACACATTGCACAGTATGAACTAGTTCACAGTTCGCAGTTTGAGTAGATATAAGTAAAGTTACGGTTGTCTCATTTAAGTGTGTTTTCTAAAGGCACTCCTGCATAGTAAGAGAGTGGACAGTGGATATTCTTATTGAATTTTCTGAACTTGGGGAATTATTTCGGGTTGTATGCCATGGATGACAGAGGTCCAGTCCTCGGCGCAAGAGATAGGAAAGATTGGTTGAAGTATCTTTGCACAACGAACAATCCTTACTATTAGTTGTTTTACTTTTATATCTCGATAGACTGCTCACCATTTGCCAAACGCTAAAAGCCGATGAATACTTGTAGTTCGGTCCGGGCTTCGAGTTCCCGCGAACGTGTTGGCTGCATGCGCATTCCCTATGTGTAACTTGGATACAAGCCAGTTTCCCTTTAAAATTTTCCTTCACAGGGCATTCCTTCCTTGCCATCTAGTTCCTAATGGCGAAGCAAGTAATAAATAAATAAATGAATTCGATACCCAGTCCGGTTTCTCACATGATTAAATTTGTGCATTTAGGAACAGCCGTGAATTGCAGAGGAAAAGCTAAGTACCTCAAAATTCAAGACAAGAACTGAGCAATTATTCTTTGAGAAAATTTTCTTGAAATTTTATCAGTGGATTTCATGGCGTGTATTTCAAAAAAGAATTTTATTTCACTTTGGATGAGAAAATTTACTTCAGGAACTTTCACCTTGTAAGTATTTTAATATTTATTAAATAGATATTCAGTCTAATGTTCTTATTTGGTTTGGTTTAGGGGATTACGGCAAAGTCTGGGCTATCTGAGTAAGGGGAGGGATGCCTTCGTGGAGAACTTTTTAGGGGAAACTGGTTCGTGTACGCGTTACACATGGGGAAAAACACGAAAACGGGTTTCGAACCTCAGACATAACTACCAGTGTTCAGTGACATTACCGCTCTGCCACTGATGAGGTAAAATCTGCGGCTCGCAGTCAAGCTAAAAATGTATTATGAGCCCTGCATGTCATCACAAACTCTTCAATTCATATATTAGCATTTCATAACTAAATGTTTAACTTAAAGTATGCTTTAATATAGCATGTCGAAATTTATTTTTTTAATTATAATCAAGATTTACCTTCTCTTGGAATTGCTTATTTCATGATAGACTCCTTAAGATAAAATATTAAAAGCAGTCTGTAAAGCAATGCATTCTGTATCCATGAGCGCGAGATGAAACTGTCAACGTTTAATGTGTTTATCAGCTTATCTGTCCTTGGTCACATGTGCTGAATAGAAGAACATTTCTCGTTATTGAGATCTCAGCTCCTTTTCATCGAAATATTCCTTAAAGACTCAAATTTTTATAAAAAAAATATCTTTTGAACATTTCTGATTACTTTTCCGTATTGAATTTATTTTAACTTTTAAAAGATAACGAAAGGAATTTTTGATATTATTTAATACGATTTGACCATAATTTCTTTTAAATAGTCGTTTCAAAAATCGCATTAGAAATTGTGCATTAGTTGATCAGTTCTTTTATTTTACTCTCTGATATGATCTGAATCTCTTAAAAGGGTTCTGAATAATCCATATCGAAATCTGAATAAGAGAAAAAAATATGTACATGCTACAAAAAAGCAAATTGAAATTTCAAAAAACATACATTTCAATAACATGTAGATTCGCAAAATAAACTTTTGATGAAACTTTAAATGCACTTTTTCTATCAACAAAAAGGGTTTTTTTTTCTTTGGAATATTGAGTGTCTTTAACTGTTTTCTATGCAGTATTAAGTTTACTTTGGTTTATAACCAGATGCACAAAAATATAAAATCATCCTAGATGTTTATTCTGTTAAAAAAAATATTTACATTAAAATTCCCACTAACTACTTCATTTACCGCATGTTTTTCTTTTAATGTGAATTATTCTTGAAAACTTTATTTTTCAAATATCCTTGGCTTTTAAGTTTTCGAAACTAGTATAAGTAATGCGATATGTAATTGCAAATGAAGAGAAATGTTTCTGTAGTAAAAGTTCAATGAATATGGTTAAAAGCCTCGTCGAGGTTATTTTAAGTATCTAGTAGTTATTTTAATTTTTAAATATGCTTTATTGTCTATTCTCGTTTCCCACCTACTATTCCCTACCAGAATAAGTTTTCAGTATCGCGTTGCGTGTAAATGAGGTAAAAAGACTATTCAAAAGATGGATTCGCTTACTTCAGCAGAATAGCTTAGAAGTCCTTAGTAGCGCGTGTTTACCAGCAGGCTACTTCGTTATTTAAAGCTAACTAAGCTCGGCAGTATTGAACGTGTCTGCTGATTTTCGCCAAATAATTTAATTAAGGCCCAACTACGTTAGATAATTTTGTTCAGCTTCGGCTAAGTTCCGTTCATTTCAGAATTAGATTAGTTTCTAATTTACTTACCTTGAGCTAAAAAGTCCAAATGGAGGCTTTTCTGTAAGCTCTAGAAAGGGGCCGTCCGTGTTCTTAGTTTGAGATACTAAACGTTGAGTTTAACCCTTCTTTAGACGTTTCACTTACTCACTTGGACTCAGCGATAAGTCGCTATGTAGTTAAAAAAGATTTGTACAAAGTTAAGCATCGACAAACTAGTTAAAATCTAAGTAAGCCCAAATGTGGAATTTGAAATTTCTTTTATTATCGATTACATATTTTGTAAAATTAAACGAATTTTGGATTTACAAACTCATCGATTTCAAAGCGAGCAATGACAGCATTGTACGAAAAAAAAGCATTTTTATCTCCAGCGCGCGAGACTGTGTATAGGAAATTCTAAAGATGTGCTCATTTTAAAATAATTTTTTGATATTGCTGGTGAACTGATTTCAGTGCAAAGAACATGATATTTAATAAATAAATGTAACACATGAAACGTTAAAAAACGCTCCTTTGGGCGTAATGTAAAATCTGAAAGCTTTCAGATTTTTTTTTCATTTAAATCATTTATTTATTCTTTATTTGTATCGTTAAATAATGTATGAAATATATGTGGAAAGTTTTTATTGCGGTTTCTATTTCCACGCTACTTAAGGTCATACATTTTTTTCCTCTTCCTTTTGGTATATCCGATATTATGGGAGAGAATATATTTTATTGTCAGTTATGTGAGTTAAAAAGTAATACATTCTTCACCGTTTTTAAATAAAATCGGGGATTTTACGTTTGCTTATCTTATCTGAATAATACAGCTTCAATATACTGCTTTATGATAGTTTTATGCTCGAATAAAAAGTTTTGATTTTAATGACATTTTCTAAAATGATTGAATGTATTTTGTTTCATCCCTAAGCATAATTAAGCATATTTTTAAAACATTACCTTCAGTCATATCACTCATGCTGTTCCTTTATAAGGTTCTCGTCTTCTTCGCATGCCTTCGTGAGGCGACACTGCGATTTAGCTCAGTTCCGCCCCCAGTTTTGTTGGAGAGCGCCCCAGGGATACGGGCTCGATGGTCTTCCACCCCTCTCTCATCTTTCAGCAAACCACACGATAGGATTTTTAGCTCACCGCAAGTTTAAAGTGCCACCATGCAGCACCGGCACTATACATTTAATCCATGCCTTCTCCAGTATTCGGAAGCGAGCCCTTGGGCACGGGAATCAGTGACGCTAACCACTATACTAGCTGGGCGGCATAGCACTCATTGTTTGTCATAGAACTCAATCATAGCATTCATCATAGCATATTTCTCTGATGATTTAAAGAAATTTTATAAAACAACTGCCACATAAAGAAATTTTGAGTAAAAGCTTACAGTTTCGTGATTTTTGAAATTTCTAACAAAACTCTGGCTTTAACTTCTTGAAATTGATGAACAATTTCAAGTTATCGAACATTCGTTTGGGTAAAATTTCTGAAAAGCTTCGATAGTACAAAAATGCTTAAAATTACCTTGTAAAATATCTCCGGAATTCGGATTTTGAGCCCTCTGGAGTAAAAGATATCCTTACAGTTTATCGTTTTATTTTAAATGCCGAAGACTTCAGAAAATATGTAAGTGATGTATTTTTAATCCAAAGGAGCGTTATCTCAGAAGGGCTATTAATTTCGTTTTTGTATTTTGCGTCGATTCACTGTAAATGTCCGTATCACTTTCAATTGCCACCAAATATAGTAATAAATATTCTGCGCTATATTTAAAGAAATTAAATAATGAAGAATCTGCATTAATGTATTTATGTTTCTCGCATTGTGATAAAACAGCGGTACCTAGAGCCATCCAATTTTGAATAACGTATTTTCCACCCGAATCTTAAATCATTAGAGCATCAAAAACTGAGATGATTCACTAAGTGGATTTTGACAAAACGAGAACAAGATGGTAATTTTTTAAAAGTATAATCATCATTGAAGAAGTACATTTTCATCAGTTTGAGTTTATTAACATACAAAATTGCAACATGTCAGGATTCAAGGAAACCTTAGGGAGAATTAAGAGCACCATATCAGTCTCATGTGATCCACTGTTTGGTGTGATTTAGGAGGAAAAGATGTAATCGTTGGTTTCATTTTTGATGACATCGCCGAAAAGGAAATTACGGTAAACAATGATTGTCATTGCCATGCTATCGCATCATTTTTTGCCTGCTGTGGATGAAATGAATGCTATAAATCATAACTTCAGAATGATCCGGGAAGTGGTAGAATTGATTTTTTCAGTCAAAATTTTATGAAGGAGGGGAATGTTACTCCGCTGGTTGTGTTGTGGGTGATCTTAGTTACCGGCCTACCAGTCACCAGTCGTCTTAAAGCCTTCACGGAGTATAGATCGAGTTTAAGACGAATCCTTTTCAAGGTGCCTTGTCAACTCCAGAATGAATCGTTTGTTAGAACAGCGTTATGAAGTTTTCCGTCAAACTACGTACTGCGAGTGTGACCCATGATATGATCAAAACTGCTTATGGGAATATTTTTGTCCATTCCCTGGAGAAAAGAGGGCAAGTCGAAGATGAGCAACGGTCAGAACTTTCTTCAATTGCAAAAAGGCACGAAAGCTTAGTGAAAGTGCTAAAATCTTTGAACTCTGACCGCCACAGTCTTAGTAAACGAGTCGCCAGCGTCCGTTCAGCAATCGTTGAATCATGGACGCTCCACCACGGCAATGCACCGAGCCACACCGCCTTTGCTGTCATGGACTTCCTGACCAAACATAGCATCACTCACCTTCCCCAGCCACCTTACACCAAATGTCATTCCTTCAGACTTCTTCTTCTTCCGACTAATAAGGACCAAGAAAGGACGGCACCATGGCTCGGTCCAGGCCGTTTAAGAGGCCGTAACGAGGGAGCTGAAGAGCATTCCAGTTTCTGCTTCCTAGAGAGCCTTCAGTGATTGACAGAGTCGCTGGAAACGCTGCGTTGATGCAGAAGGGGCATATTTTGAAAACTATTAAGTGGATACGTCAAAATTGTGAATAACTAAAAAACATTCAGTCCTACTACTTTCCGGATCGCTATTGTTCGGCAAGACAATAATATTTCTGTAGGAAAAATTCTCTGTCTGCGTAATTTTACTTTGTTGCTTCTACCAGGAATACAGAAACTGTTCGTGCAGTTTTAGACGATTGTTTTCTATGAAAGGAGTCGTCTTCTTGGACAATTTTTTAACTGCAACTATATTTCCGAAAGTATAAATTACAGTCTGCTATTTTTATGCAAAATAGTGCTTTTGAAAAAGCAGTAATTGTAGCCTATGTTTATGTATGTTTCGAAGAAAATTGCTCATATTTAGTTATTATTAGAAAACTCTGTAAAGCCATGGTTTTTCGATCTAAAGCTACGATAGGTAATATTGTCAACAAGAAAAGAAACAAATATCAAAGTGTGGCTGCAAATGAAAATGCAACTCCAAATGCATATCCAAGCCAAAAACGGAATGTTTGAAATGCTGCAAAGATACAATCTTTGATCTTAAAAGAAAATCAAGTTGAAGGACTGCGGCAGAATTATTAAAATGCTGGGTTTAATTATAAATAATGAGATTAATGCTGATTTAAACCTTAAAAAAAGGCGAAAAAACGTAATTTGTATCTTTTTTCTCCATAACATATAGTTGAACGATGAAAGCGCTCGCTGTTCAAAGAAACTAAAAGTTTTCAAAGGAATTTATGATTGTTGCTGATTTTTCATATAACGGCAAATTCAAAATAAAGAGAGTGGAGATAAATGTTAATATATTTGTTACCACAGACATCAACAAAAAGCAAGCAACCACATGTCAAATTTACATTGTTGATCCCTGGAAAATTTAGAACAAGAAACGGCTATCAAGGCCATATCCTTCATACACAATCCTACTAAATCTACTGATGCATCACTTTTGGATTTTTACAATTTTGGACTTTTAAAAAGCGAACTCTCAGAGACGTCGACCCGCAACCTTTCTTGAACTTAAGAAAACTGTTTAAGATGAATGGGATAAAATAACTCTTCTGATACTTCAAAAGGCTTTACTGTCTTACGGCCCAGAAAGAGAACAAAAAATAAAGATTACATATAAAACACAAAAATTTTAGCTCAAATACTTCTGCAAATACAATGAAAATCGTCTAAAAATGTACGAGCAGCCTCTGTAACTTCTAAGGCCTTGTGACATCACATTTTGGAATTTCTTTTTATGGAGTAATGACAAATCAAAACTTTGTGTGAGGAAACTACAAATAGCTTCCAACCAAAGAGTAAGTTCAGTGTTTAGTGGAGAAATCAACAAAGATGTCTCTATAAATGTCATCGTAATCTTCACCAACAGGACAACTGCCTCCAAGAAAATGAAGGTGGACATGTGTCAGATTCCGTTTCCCACCATCAAATCGGAGAGTTTATAGAAAGAAATAAAAAAACGTTTTGATATCTTATGCAGCTATGACTTATCTACTGCATTTCTAGAACCTACGCAATCTAAGAAACACTCTGTAAAATGAAAGAACGAAGTGGTGCCAGAAAATAATTTTGACCTCCGAACATTCAGATTTATGACCTTTGTTCTAAATATAGGAAGATGTTAAAACTTAACTACTTCTTTCTCGTTAATATATCATATGTGCAAAATTATTATTCGCCTTCCTTCGCTCTTAATTCTCTGCAGAATAATCTTATACCGCCCAACCGGGATAGTGATTAGCGACGCTGACTGCCGTACCGAAGAGCCCAGTTTCGTATCCCGGAGGATACACGGATGTTTGTAAATGCATAGTGTCTGTGCGGTATGGGGGAACTTTAAATATGTGGCGAACCTAAAATCCTCTCAAGAGGTTGGTGGTAGAGCAAGAAGTGTGCTAGATCTTAGGACTCGTTCCCCTGGGTGCTTTTCATCAAATCTGGGTCGAAACTGAGCAAAGTCCTACAGCCAACTGTATGGTCATAAAGCATTTTCTCCCTCCTTTCTGTATGCTTTCGTGGTGTAGCGGTAGCATACTCAAGGAGTACCCGAGAGGTTCAGGTTTGTGTCCCGGTGAAGGCATTGTTCGGTTTTCGCGTACTCACGCTCTCAAATAACCTAATGACTCTACAGTGTCGCCCGAAAAAGAACGATGATGGATGATAATACTTCACCACCAGGATTTGGCAGTTGGGTCTTCCAATCCCTGTCGCCCTTCAAAGGGGGAGTATATAAGGTATTTTCTACCTCCTTTCTGCATGCCTCCGCGATGTAACTGTAGCACACTCGGTGCACATTAGAGAGACTCAGCTTCGAGTCCCGGCCAGGACATTTGCTCATTTTTCATAGCTTCAAAAAATAGCTAATGAAGCTACAGTTTAGCCCGAACTAAAAGGTGGTGGGTGATGATGTTTCTCCTCTAAGATTTGGCGATTGGGTTCCATAATCGCCAGTGCCCATTAAAAGGGAGAATATATAAAACAATGATGATTGTTCGTGCATTTCTGCTTCCAAATAACCTAATGACTCTACGTGGTGCTTAAGCCTCTTGCCAACACAGGAATCTCGCCAATATTGCACTCTTTGTCGCGATGAATATTGCGGGCTTGTTCTGATGTTACTGTCAAACAAATGAGATAAGTCACATCAACAACAACAAGATGATCTTGTCAATGATGCAACTTCCACTCCGTTCGTAGTGAAGCCATATAAAGACCTATTCATATTTCCTTCTTTTCGTTCGACCAAATATTAAAACTTCAAAGTCAAGCACACACTTCTACTAACTCTTCCAACCGTGACAAAAAATCGTTTTGATGTTGGATGATATTACTTCTAATTATTGTACTGAATTTCTTTATTATTCCTGAATTTTGGTTTCATTGTTAAAATGTGCAAAGTGCTTTTTATTGTTAAAATGTGCTTCAAGAAATTATTGCTACAACGGCCGTCATAAAGCAGTTGATTGAATTTCAGTATTTCAAAATATTTCTCTGTATCTCGCGTATTTGTATAAGTCATGTCCGTATACACGTTTAATATTTTGCACTCAGAATAACAATCATCATATTAAATGAAATTTCTAAACCATTTTTAGGTAGTAAAATTTAAAGCAAATGTTTTTTTCTTAGTATTGAGGGTTAGCACTGTAGAGACATTAGGTATTTTTGAAACAGAAGTACATGAAAAACTAGCAATGTCCTTTGCTGGGACTCGAACCTAGATCTCTCTAATAGGAGCCGAATGTGCTACCATTACACCACGAAGGCATGCAGAAAGGAAGGAAAAAATACCTTCTATATTCCCCCTTTTAAAGGGCGACTGGAGATTAAGGGACCTAATCAGCAAATCTTGATCGTGAAAATCATCATCCACCACCTTTTAGTTCGGGTGCCACTGTACAGACGTTAGGTATTTTTGCAGCAGGAGTACGTAAAGTATGAGCAATACACTCGCCGGGACTCGAACCTGGACCTCCCGAATACGAGATGAGTGTGCTACCATGACATCACGAAGACATGCAGAAAGGAGGGAGAAAATAACTTATAAAATTTCGAAGCATTCTGAGCCTCCCTAAGGTGAGTCAGACTAAGATATTCTGAGATGCGTTTCTGACTTATGAGAGCTTCAATTTACCTGTGATTCATTAAGATGTTCCAAAGAAGTTTCTTAATATGTTTATCATAAGGAGTTTAGAAGCACATATAATATCCTTTTATTTAACCTAAATATTTAATTTACTTAACTTATTTATCTGTTATTGCTAGATAAAGATAACCATTAATAGAAGTGATTTTTATCTCTAATTCCTTTTGAGAATTAATCAAAAAAAAGAATGTTGATAATTTATTCGTATATTTTCTCATTTTATCAGAGTAAAACAAAAGCTAAACTTTGTTGATTAAATAATAAGAAGCACATGAGCCAGAATATTACTTCATGTATTTTCAATTTAAAACCATATTCAGAACACAAATTACTAATAATTTCTTTTAGCAATTTGAAGATAAATTTAAAAAATAATACAAAGTAATAATGAAGTTCTTATTAAATTCAATGCTTCAGGGAAAAAATCATTTTAACTTGATATTTCATTAGTAAAGCAAAGCAAAAATAAATAAGAAATGCATTTACTGTAACCTAGAATTTCCGGGTATGATAATAGTGTTTATTATTACTTGACTTTTTGTAATAAAAATAGTTTGTGCTTCACAAATATTATTAAAAAGGTACTTTTTAATAATATTTAAAAAGGTACTTTTTAATATAAATATTTTTCTGCCTAGTATGTTTAGTCAGACTACATAATATACTTAGATTAATAAAACAAGAAATATAAAGTAAATATAATTGCAAAGAACTGTTAATTTTCAAAACTCTTTCTTAAATAAACATTAATAATCTTAAGAAAGGAAATTATTTGTTAGAATTAATTAGGCTCCTCAGAATTCTTTGATATTTTAACTTCATATTACCGTTTCCTTAATAAATATATATTGTTGTCACAGTACAGCTGTTCATTGTGTGATCTATGTAATGTGTTTAATTAACTGTAATAAATTCTGCTCTAATTTAAAAATTAATGTTTTACACGTATAATGTTTTACTAACACCTAATTTTTCAGCCAATCCCAAAGCAGATACGAAAATGTAACTGCTGATAATGATTACTTAACAGTCTTAATTTTCTTTCTGTTAAATAGTCTGTTTACCAAAAGCATGTTAAGCCAAAACTTGAGTTTGATTTCAAGCGACCGATGTCAGTCGTTATAAATTTAAAGACTGAATAGAGTAGTAGCTTTTATTTCGCAGAACATAACTGGCATCTAGCAATATCTTCCACAGACATATCCAGGTATTTTGAATCATATTCTTTTGTCGCTATATTTCACAATTAACTAAGTCACGCTTCAAATTTTAAAAATCAAATTTCAAGACCATTTTGTGTTTTCCAAAAACACAGTAAAATGTAACTAAGGAAAGACATTCCAAGCTTTGAATTCTATGAAGGTGTATAAAATGCTTTATGAATATTCTAATGAACATTTTGGGAACAATTTAGTGTATTAAAAAGCATTAATAAAGCACGTTCCTTCAAATCTCAATTTTATTAGATTTTTCTCTCTTTTCTAGAACTTTTTAGACACAGTGAAACTACACTGAAGAGCCGAAACATTATGATCATCCCCATATTTTTCAATGAACTTGTCTGGAAGACATGAAGGGATGTAATTAAGTGGGAATAGTATTTAACTGCTGCTGGAGAAGGTAAGGAATCCGAGTCGATTCATTTTAAAGGATCGAGTTGGATGTTTTTACGAGGTTGACGTCATTGCGCGACGGACGTACTTTTCTGACGCTCTTGTATTACCTAGATTTTTCGTGTTCAGGACTCTGAGTTTTTCATCATGTCTGCCACTGATTACTTCCCAGTCAATGTGAGCGAAGCTAAACGCCATCGTAAAAGATGGGGAGTTAAAGAAAACTATTATATATTTGATGATCTGTTTGAGATTGAAGACTTTCTAAAACGACTCAAACGTTGCAAAACAGATGTTAAAGTGTCTGCACTCTTAATACGCAAGGAATAGAACTTTATTAAAACGACTGTGAGTGAAATTTCCCACTCAAGATGTTCTAAGACCCTAGACAACACTTCGCTACCGGTTTCTCAGCATCCTTTAGCCAAACTAGATACTGAACAAGTCCAGGATAAGTCCACGACTGTTGATACCTCGCTTGGCCAGGGGAAACTCAAATCGAAGTTGATTTTTCTACCACGCCAGCTGTTCAGAAACACAAACTTCCACCGATTATCTTGTAGACATTCATATTTATTTTAAATAACCAATTTAGTTTAAGTTACATGTTCTTTTCTATAAGCCTTCATTCCTCTAATTGTCAATGCTAGAACATTTTTAAATGTTCTAGCATTGACAATTAATGCAAATTCTATCTTGAGAAGAAAAGGTTTAAATACCGAGTTCTAGAAAGGGAAGTTAGAGAGTTTGGTCAAGCACTGTTCTCTTGTAGCGTGAGCTTCTGCTTTTGCATTTATTGCTGATTTACATGGCGTAACAGCTATTACTCTACTGCCAACAGCTTTCGACGCAGATTTAGGTAGCAGGATTATCTGATCCCTGTAGAGTAATTCTTCTACTGTTAATACTTTCGAATTTTTAGTTAGTTCTTGTTATGACTTACCTTCTGAGTGAGGCGTAGTGTGTTAGCGTGATGTCGACTCATTTGTGAATTTTAAAGAGTCTAATAAAGGGTACTTTTACCCTCTTTTTCTCTGTGGTTTCTACATGTACTTCAGCTGTCACTTCAGAAGATAAACAAGTAGATCTTAGAATCTGCCCTCGCCCGGAAGTAACCTGGAACGAACTGAAAGGACGTTTTACCCAAAATGGAGTAGATGACTTTGTTTGAACCCTCTCTCGTGAATCTATCACGCTTCCCTTCAACTGCAGTGATCAGCGAGCCCGTGCGCTTGCAATCTTTATGAAATACGAAGTGCAGTTTATCACTTTCCATGCGAAAGCTGAAACACCACTGAAAGTTGTGATTCGTGATATTCCAATTTGACACGTCTTCAGATAATATTAAAAATGAACTCTCAGTGAAATGCTTCCTCGTATTGAAAGTCAAACAATTCTCAAAACAACTGCTGATCA
The DNA here is from genome assembly GCA_000611955.2 of Stegodyphus mimosarum. Lineage (NCBI taxonomy): Eukaryota > Metazoa > Arthropoda > Arachnida > Araneae > Eresidae > Stegodyphus > Stegodyphus mimosarum. Next base: position 65,102 of record KK112847.1, read on the forward strand.
AGAAGAGATGCTTCCTGTATTTTAGGACTCACGCTGAGTTGTGCTGGTGTAGGAAGAAAATCTACACCATCGGGACAGTGCAACGTCTTAGTGTGAGAATTAGACTCAAGCGATCGGGTAAAAACCTGATACAATGCTTCAGAGTCAAAGGTGTGGACATGGCCAAATCTTTTGCCGCAACAGTCCCCGCTGTCTCGAGTGCTTATTTAACCACCTGAGTTACGTTTGCACTCTCCTAAGACCCTAAGCCAAAGTATTTGTTGCAGAAAAGATCACATCTCCTCATACAAAGGTTGTAAGATTTTCCGAAAGTTCGCAAAAATCATTCTTGTCAGAAGCTTTTTAAATCCGCTCGTTACTCAAGATCCACGTTGACGCCTCCACCTCCTTCTGTTTCTGACTCACCCGACAAAAATGACTTCATTATGTTTCCGAACATTATGTACATTGCATACAAATGCAAAGCACTAAGTCGCCAATGCAGAAACTAAAATTAGTTTTACAATACTGGAAATATTCGAAGGTATTTAATTTTACCGCGATTTTGTGAATTATAACTTTAGAAACTTAAATTTCTACACCTGTGAAATCTGACTCGACCGCGACTTTGACATGTTCTGCACCTACGTGATTGGCTGCCTCGCTTCTTCTTGATTTGCCAGTACCAGATCTTCGGCTCTGCTTCAGTGTCCCCCCTTGCATTATTTTAACCACATTTCCAACCAACATATGGCAGTAAGTTGCTGCCTGCTTCTAACTGTGTGTTTTGCTCAGCTTTTTCCGAAGCAAATGGCTTCATTTTTTTTCTTTGAACTGTAACTCATTTGGAAAATCCCATTTACAGGCTTTTTCATGTGTCAGGCCCTGCGAGGACTATTTCAGGAATCTGAAAAGAGCGGGCATAGGATTCCAGAATACTAACAGTAGTATCCAAGTATCAAAGTAAGTAAGGAATTCTTCTTGCGCTTACTTTTGCGAGTAGGCTGCTGATCTAAGCGAAATTGATAGAGGGCAGATTATAATGGCTCAAGGACTCGAAAGGAGTATCTCCAAAACTTCACGAGTGGTAGGTTTTTCACATCTGCCGTTGTTAGTATTTATGCAAAGTGTATGAATGACGGTGAAACTAGCAGTAAAAGTCTAATTGTTAGACGGCCACGCGTTGTCGAATGTCAAAGAAAGAGGACCACCAGAGACGGTCGAGCTAGGTACAGCAAACCTGGAGCCAGACAGTGGCTAAGCTAACAGCCCAATATAATGCAGGTCCAAGTGCAAGTGTTTCGAAACACACAGTTCAGCGGACTCTGTTGTATATGGGACTGTGCAACAGAGGTCTCACTCGTGTGCTTCTGTTGACCAAGCATCATTTTCAACTCTGATTACAGTGAGCCCGGGAGCATCAGAACTGGACCATAAATAAATGCAAGACAGTTATCTGGCCGTATGTATCAGGATTTCTCATTCATCACGTCGATGGTACTGTCAAGGTACGCCGTCTTCAGTTTCTCCCCCCTTAGCAGGTTATACACAAGGTAATGGGGGCAGTATTATGCTTTTGAGGACGTTCTCAGGGGCGCCTCTGAGACCCTTAGTTGTGATAAATCAGACTATGAAAGCTGCAGACTATCTTAACATAATTGTGGATCAGTTGCACCCTTACATGGCGTCTGGGTTCTCAACTGGAAATGGAATCGCTCAGCTGTACGTCTTCCCATGTCTTAAGGCCGAAGAAATAAACACCTGTTTTGGAGTGGTTCTAGGAACATAAGGATTAATTATAATTAATATTGGATTACCTAATTCGCCGGTTCTTAACGTGATAAAGTACATTTGAGAGGCTATGAGGAAGCAGTTCAGAGCTCAAATACCACCATTTCGGTATATCTCGACTTTGCGTGACCGCTGTTTAGATATTTAATACAATCTGTCTCCAGTCATCTAACATGTACTTATGGTATCCATACGAAGGCGAGTTGTAGCTGTTTCGCAGGCCAAAAGTCGGGCAACGAGTTATTGAGTAGGTTGTCATAATGATTTGGCTCTTCAGAGTATTCATAAAATAAACGCTGCTTGTAAGCTAAACATTATTTGTAAAATTTAATAAAATTTTATTTAATTAATATTTTAAGTTATATTTGCGTAATAGTTTGAAATACAATAAAATTTTACTTAATTAAATAATATTTTAAGTTATATTTTCATAGTAGTTTCAAATAATGGTCAAAGTCAATCCATTTTCATTTTAGTATACTAGCCTGGACTGATAATAATGTTTTCATGTTGCAGTCTGTTAATTTTTTCGGAAGTGAAAAACTGACAGACTCAAAGCACATGCACTCTTCACTATTTTTCATATTATTTGTAAACATTGCTGTAGACTGACCTAATTGATGAACTTTTATTTACAGTCTGTTGCAGATAGAGAGAAGTACTTGTTAGTTGCCCAGATAGAGAGAAGATTGAAAAATGACTGCAAAAATTCAGTTGTGATTAGCTCGTTCATTTCCTTCGCGGAAATGACTCAAATATTATTAATTAATTACATTGGTTTAAAACTACGTTGTGATGGATTAATGGAGAGAATTTCACGGTTTTACTTCTTATTCTTAATTGTGAATATAAAAATGTAGAGCGTTCAGAATTCTTTTTTTCTCACTCAAAGGAGGAAGCTGGAACACCATATAACATTCTTTCCGATGCTCGAATTTCAGATTGTAAGAATACTATTCACAAGTCCTACCAGTTACAACATGAGAACAAAAAATTCATTGTAAGCAAAGTCATGTTTATCCAAGAATATAAGAAGCTTACGCCTCCTGCGTTCACTTCCATGAGGACCGTTAAATCCCTCTATAATATATAAAATTTTAAATATTTCTTTATTTTAAGATTTTAAGTATTAAAATGAAATACAGGAGCAAAATTTTAAATTCCTATTTTAGTTCTTTATTCTTTTTTTTTAAACGTCAGGCACTGGTCTGTTTTCTCGCACTTTCATTGGCGGAAGATAACGTTTATCAAGTCTCGATTGGTAAACTGAGCTACAATTCTCATTCGATCTCTGTCTGCAATTGTATGTGCGCTGTTGCAAAACTCCTGTTGTCACATTATGTTCGGTCTTTTGATTATCGTACGCATAACTTAATTATCAAATTAATAAACTGCATTATTTTGGTCTTATCTCTATAATTTATTTACTTAAATTTTACAATAAGATCAGTAAGAGTTCTTTAGTATTTTTTATGTAGAAAATGTGTCTTTGCTTAAATATCTTTAAATGAAAAAACAGCAAATTAGTTAGTTGTTTCACAAAATAATTTATATATTTCTCACTAGTGATATATTTTGCATCTGGTGACTTAAAGATAAGCCTTTCATTTTGCAAACTGGGCCCTGCACGTAAGGCTGATGGCATATATTAGCCAAACATTTGTACAATCTCATACTTTTTGGTAACATACACTACGTCCATACTATAAATAGAACTAGACAAGTTATCGCTATGTCTAAAATTCAAACGGAAACTTAAGAAGAGTGTGAAAGAACCTATTATTAAGAACTCAAACAATTGAACAGAAGGTACTTCTGGTACTTACAAAACCAGCCAGCATTTATGACGTAAACTCAAAGGAAAGATTTTCAGTTTGAAACTGAAATTCTTACCTTTGAGTTTACGTTACCTCTGAGTTATCTTTACCTTTGAGTTATCTTTAAGTTTGAGTTTACCTTTGAGTCTTAAATTAGTCAAAATTGCACGGAAATGTTTAACACGCCAGTTGGCTCAAACGTGCATACGTATTTACAAATAGATTCTTCGTTATTTAATAGTAGAAAAAAAGACAAAGCAATCTCGGTTAGCTATCAGATGCTAGGAATGCTTGTGTAGAGGATTCGCTTCAGAAAACTATCTAATATTTAATTTTTCGTCGTTCGGAAACTACATAAACGCTTATGCATCAAGATCATTCACAAGAACTGATAATCCCTGATTGAGCCTTCAAACTCCGTGCAAGAAAAATTTCACGCACATTAATATTTTAATTAATTAAAATATAAAAACATATACATTCTCTCTTTTTTTCAAAGAATGCTATATTTCTTTTAAATTTTGGGTTTATGTTTGGAAATAAATTACCATATCTAAAGCAAGTTTTACAGTCTCACTCTCTTTGGTATTAGCATTCATAAAGCCAAGCGTCTGTGTGTAGACCTAAGAGAATTATCGCTGTCTTTAGATAAACACAGAACATAAGAAAGGTGTAAAATACTTTTTTATTCAGATCTCACACAATTTATCAGAAGGCACTTCTTGTGCTTACAAAACCAGCCAGCATTTATGACGCAACTCCGAAGGCAAGGTATTTCAAATTAAAGTAAGTTAAATCTTAAGATATCCCAAAGATTACACTCAAATCTTTAACGCGCAAGTTGGCTCAGATCTACACCGTCGTGACAACACTATTTGCAAGATTAAAGCAGCCCCGTAGACAGAATGCTATTGTAGAATTTCAACTAATAAAGGTTAAGTAGGAGGAACACTCTTTGACTAAAGCAATCTAGAAATCACCGTTTAAATACCCTTTCTTTCTACCTCATTTAAACAGGCGCTAAAACAGTTAAAATTTGCATTCCGGCAGGAAAGAAGAAACGAAGAAGTGACGGTACAGATTCTGAACATAAATTAACTTGTTAATTTAAATAAATACCTTACTCATTCTAGAAAGGAAACAGAAGCAAGAAATCAATTAAGAAGCGGTGCAAATAGTAAATGAAGCAGCAAAATATAGGAAAGTGTTCAAAAACGAGAAACTCAATAAAATTTACGTACATTTGAAATAAAAGATTTGAGTCCTAGTAAATGTTGATAGTGAAAGCTAGATGACTGCAACATGATTTGTTAAACATTTCTTTATTTTTGGCATAAAATTCATGAAACATAAACAACTAAACAAATCAATTGGAACAAGTCGTGCTTTTAGTATTCTATAATTATTAATTTACTTTTCTCATAATCATACGTAAATGACGTTAGAAAATAGCGGCGGACACCCAATTAGCAATACTGGGAAGTATGAGAAAGAAACATATAACGGTATTGATATTAGATTAAGAATAATAGTAAGGTTATGGTTTCATTTTGATTCAGTTAAGTGATTAAAAGTTTTGGTTAGTCGGTGCAGTGTTTAGCGACGCTGGCTACCATATCGATGGCCCCCAGGTTCGAATCCCGGAAAAGGTCTTCATGATCGTAAAAGTATGTTGTCTTTGCAGCATGAAAGCATCTGGAATATATGGATATCTGAAAGTCCTCGCAAGTTGCTAGGTTATGCAACAAAAAGAAGGATGGAAGATCCTTAGATCCCTTCCCTGGGAGAATCGTCTTCAAACATGGAATGGAACTGGGCAAAATCATACTTTCATCTACAAGGTGATCAAGGCTTATGCCTGAGTTCTTCGCCATGATCAAACTCGTGGTTTGAATGTTGTAGGGTTTCCCTTATTTCGCATAACAAATTATTTTAAGTTTGATACCTTTCTGAACTCCTCAACTTCTTCTCGCATTTCCTCGCCAGGGTGTAAACTTAAGTAACGTTAAGTGAGTATTTAAACGGGTGAATCTCTGAGTTTATTCAGAGCGTGGTTTCGCTAGCCAGCACACGTTTCGTTGCTATCTCACTGTTACGCCGTTCGGCCATTTCGAATAATCTTCACGCCTGTTAGGCTTGTAAGCCAACCTAAATTAGCCATACTTTTAGAATTATAATCCAGCACTATTCTAATTTGACTTTGAATTGATTTAGATTCTACATTTACTAAGTGACGGTGTTATTGTAAAGCACGGAAATCGTGTTTTTCTGATATATAGTTGGAATTAATTAAGGGTTATTTTCACCCTTCTTCTATGTTGGTATTTCATGCACGCCTGTGCGAGAATTTGCCAGCTTCTCTGTAGGATCTAATTTAGTTTATATCGAATAAAAGGGACAGATCTTACAATGTTACTGTCAGAAAAAAGAGATAAGTCACAGCAACATTTTTGGTTTGAGTACTTTTCATTACTATTGATTAAATTTTTCTCCTGTGGCATTAAATAAATGTATGTAATATTAGCATTGTATAAGAGCCATATTTCTAAGAGGAATTAATTTAAAATAACTTTCTTCCGAAAATTTATTATAAACATAATTTGAGTCATTGTTGTATTTTTTTTTTATTTAATAGAGGTGTAGCATTACTTTATATTACATTAACCAGTTATTATGATTTAGATCTTTACTGTCACTTCTCCCTTCCATTTCCCTACCAGAAGGCAAATTAAGGTTTGGTAGTCTTTGAATACTAGCATAAATTTAAATTTGAACTTTCTGTTACTTTAGGTACGTCGCTACAAGAGGTTGGCTGAATTGTAAGTACGAGTCAAGCATTTATGTTCCAGCTCTTATTTTATTAAAAAGGTTTGTTTGAAAATATTTGTAAGGATTTGTAGTTCTGCTCAGAATAGTGATAAACACTTAACGTCTATTAGGAGCTTGTTGTTAGTTTATGCTACCAAAACAAGTCAAACTTTATAGAGGAAGCAACCAATTTAAAGAAGAGACGTAAAAGATTTTTACAAATTGAATTTAGAATTATATACGCGTATAAATACTGTTTTGTCATCTGAACACGTTTCGTTATAAAAAGGTATAACAACTACATATTTTTCCTTCTTTCCAGAAGAGTATTCAGTCTTAAAGTAGGCAATTCAAAAACTTCCTTTTTTCTCTTTCTCTTTGCAACTGCTCATCAATCTTCTATTTACTTTTAAAACTGGAAATCATTTCTTTAATTTTTTTTCTTTTTAAACTTTTCTTGTAAGCTTGGGATTTCACGAAGAGAACTTTCTTTTACACATTTTTTTTAAGAACAGCATTTGTTAGCATTCAGTTTCGTGTTTTTCTCTTTGTTTTAGCTGTGCTCTTGTGCTTTATCGAAGCTTTGCTATAACTAGTATTTGGGTACTCCACCTAAAAATAAGGAAGAGTAACGTAAGTTAATCCTGAAATAAGCAGAAAATTTCAATACCATAATCTATTTTGAGAAAAACAATTCTCATAATGATTTGCTATTAGTTCCTTTTTAGAATGCGCCGGCACTTTATTTATTTATTTTTTAATTTTTGTTAACTGAAAAGGTTTTTCTCCCTATTTTATTTATTTGTTATCTTTTATGTCCAAGGATTTAAAAATAATTAATGTTTAAAAATGTAAAAAAAAATTTTCAAAAGCAGAAATTCTTTTAACTCGGCATTATTTGTTTTTTACAACATAACCTCAATCTTTAATAACTTATTAAAGGTATTCTTTAAAAATTGAAATTTAAGCACATGGTGCTTAAATATTCAATTTCTAAATAACGGCTTCAATGACTTAAAAGCTGCTTTATGTAACTCTATGTGTATATGAACAGAATTCATTTATAAACTAAATATTTGTAACTAGGTTTGACTGTATGTAAGTATTTAAGTTTATTATACCAATTTTAATCATTCTAACTTATAAGGTATTTCTCCCGCCTTCTTAGCATGCCTTCATGGTGTAGTGGTCAGCATACTCGGCGCGTATTCGACAGGTCCGAGGTTCGAGTCCCGGCGGGGGGCATTGCTCATTTTTCATATCTCCTACTTCTAAATATCCTAATGACTCTACAAACTAGTTACTTAAAGGGAAAATTGGGTAACCAGTAATTATATTTTAGCGATGAAATCCCTATGTTCATACGCTTCAGTAGTAATGTTTATAAATTTCAGTTTACTTTTGTTATAATTTTAAGATAAATTTCTTACTATAGTATATTTATGAAAAACTTATTTTTCGATACAACTTCATGCAGTTATATTCAGCAGTTTTACTACAGTGATAAATTTCTGTTAACTTAATTACATTTAATATCCATTTTGCATTATACCAACTGAATATAACTCAAGATTTCCTCAGAATTTCTTTTCACTGTCTATATTACCTTAGACAATATTTTGTATTTATATAATTCAAAGATATTGCCTACGTTTATAATACAAATTTTCTTTTAATAAATAAGTTTCAGATTAACAATATGAGTATTTTTTATAACTTCGTTAAAATACGTATTTGCGTCTATTTATTAAATTTTACAAACATAAATGTGTTTCAATAAAATTTAAGCTGAATCATACATAGAATTAAACAACGTTTTATTCACCTAAATGTCCCATGAGAAAAATGAATGAAATGAATTAAACCAAATTGTCACGAAACAATTCGAGACTGTTTATTGAGACAAACGCAAAATTCTACTATCCCTGCACATAAAATTTTATGAAGACCTTTCAAATAAATGAAAATTACGTAATAAATATGTTGCGTAAGTAAGTAAATTATAGCTGCATAGTTGGTATTAGATATGTGAAAACATAAATTATGTTGATGATAATCAGATTTATAATTATGTATTTTAAGTACCTGAAAGAGGAAAAGAAATTTCAGATGGCAGCATAGACTTACCTATTTATAAAAACTTTAATTTGAATTTCTCTTAATCATGTTTACAACGAAACATATCTTTCTGAAGAAAAGATCTTTGTAGGAGGGTCTAGGTTTTTCGCCGTCGCCATTTCACCGTGGTCGTTTCTCTGTTGCCGTTTCGCCGTCGGGACATTCGCCGTCAAGACATATTTTTCTTTACATAACTGTATTATATCTTCCGTATTATACTCGTATTAAATTTACTTAGTTTAATAATTATGTTTAATAATTATTGTTTAATAATTATAGTTTAATAATTATGTTTAATATTTTGTATACGTAATAAACGTTGCTTATAATATATATAGCTGTTTACAAATAGGATATATAAAGAAATTACACATAGTTGCTTAGAAAGTTATGTCAGTATCAAAGAGAACTGGGGCTAAACATCTAATGTAACAGAAGGTATATTATGGATTTTAAATTAAATTATGCAGGTACAATATTTACATGTTTAAAATTATGCAGGAACAATATTTACATGATTACTCAAAATTCCTTCAAACTTTAATCGACTAGTTCACTATTATATGCATACAATATACCAAATTATCTCACTTTCCAAATAAATTGTTTTCGAGAAAAAAGTCATTAATTCTAGGTAATATTTAGTAATTCTAGAAGAGGAGTTTAATTGCAAAAGTTTTTTTTCTTTTAAAATGTAAGCCAGAGATATACAATAAATAAACAAAATTCCTACATTAAATAAACTTAGTAATATAATATGCAGATGTTACGGTGAAAAACCGAAATCTGGAGAATGTCGACTTTCACCGGTGAAAGTCAACATTCACATAGTCGCTTGGTGTATGTCTGAAATATTTTCCAAATACTCTTATTTCTGACTTACACCGGTCAATGTCGACATTCACCATGTACTAATGGTGAATGTTGAACATATAAGAATATTATATTTTCTTCTTTGTAATTCAGTCGCGAAAAATCGCACTTGAGATTTTAAATAAGAACTTAAGAACATAAGAACTTAAAACACACACTACATTCAAAATGAGAAAGGAAAATAAGAGAAGTTAAAAACTTACTTGATTATATAGTATGTTCTAAATGAGAAAATAAAATAATAGTAATAAAAAACTTACTAAATTATGTGATTTAAATGTTATTTATTGCAACAACTTAAAAACTATTATGACACTTTGAATTGCACAAGAGGCCCTTGCTTTTAAAACTGCATTTATGGGAAACAGCCAGTCGCCTCTTTGTCTACTCCTCTCTTTTCAACTTACACCGGAGCATATCTGTGATTGTCGACATACACCGGTGAGGGTCCGAATGTACAAGAATGTAATGCAATATTCGATCTTTCACCGACGTATTTGGTGAATGTTGACATTCTCCAGTGAAAGTCGACATTCTCCAATTTAGGTCTTTCACGGTAACATAGAGACATTAGGTATTTATTGAAAGCAGGAGACATGAAAAATGAGCAACGCCTTCGCCGGAAATCGAACCACGGAAATCTCGGTTATGCGTCGAGCATGCAGACCACTACACCACGAAGGCATGCGAAGAAGGCGGGAGAAATACCTTACAAATATAGCAAGATATAATATAAGCCTATAAAGAAAAATATCTCCTAAATATACAATAGGTAAACATAATTATTAAACTAAATCCTCTTAATATAATACGGCAAAATATAATACAGCCATGTAAAAAATAATGTGTATTGACGGTGAAACTTCTCCCGACGGCGAAACGATCACGTCGAAACGGTCACAGTGAATAGTTCCACTTCCTAGTAGGAATCGCACACAACCTGAAAGAAGCTTGGTGACTGAACAAAGCTGTCAAGTTAACTAGATTTAAGCGGAAAGCCAAAACTTACAAATTATGGAAAACTGAAAATTCGACCAATTCAAACCAGATTTAGTGATTACTAACAAATGAGGCAAAAGTGCATCACTTTGTTACTTACAATGACAAATCACTTGTATCAAGCGAAAAAACAAGGATTTTAGCATTAATCGACGAAATTAACTAAATTATGGTCCAAAATAAATCTCGAATCATGAATTAAGTTTGTTGAAATAATAATTCCAACCAATTCGCGGTAAATATAATTTAGTAAGCGAAGTGCTAATTCAGAAGTCACCATTTCTCACCTCATTTCTTCCCTAAATAATCATTTCTTCTAATTTCATTAATTGTTGCCACTTTAAGCGACCCACAACTTTGTTTCCCATCGTGCTCATAATCACTCTTCCTGGTCTTATGTTCCTGCGATGTATACCTGTCGTTCCGGCAATATGTTTCCCTGAGTAGGTAGACTGATGCAGAAGCCGTAGACATCAAAAGAAACTCGTTCAGAAATATCAGAAATTGAAATATTTGTGCAGACTAGTCTTCTAAACAGCCGGGCAAACTTAAATAAATACATTTGACATATTATAAATACAATTTCCGTTTTAACAGTTGCTTCAAATTTAGATGCATAAACGTTTTAATTTACAATAAGTCGTAAATTAATTAAAATAAGTGTGTAAATTAAATGGGAAATTTATAGCAAATATACTTCACGTATGCACCTTAGAATCTTAAAGTAATATTATTTACATACATTCTTAATTGACTACAGCTAGAGCAATAACTTTAATGACGCAAGAACATCCATGAATTATTTCCTCGAATTTTAAAAAATATTCTACAACAGTATCAGTTTTTAAATCACATATTCAATCTGTGGTATGAAAACGGTCTTCAAAGCCTGCTTTTGTGGAGCTTCTAGATTTCCAAAAGAGATAAAAAATAAAATTCATATTGATTGTATATACCATAATGTACCTGAAATCGCAAGCTATGGATATAACATATGACAATCCCTTCTCAATTTCTAAAATTTCATGAATATCAAATTTTCCCTTAAATGTGAAATAAACCAGTGAATTTTGGTTTGCTATTTTCTGTTAGAATTTTGACATAAAATTATAAGTTTTTATTTTAATTAATCTTGTTATCTTATATCTAGCGCAAAGGATCGTTAGCGCACAAGGGCTGTTAATTTTGTTTTGGCATTTTGCGTCGATTCACTGCAAATATCCGCATAACTTTTCAAACTGTTGCCGCAAAATATTACCGCCCTGTATTATGTTTTAAGAAATTAAAGAATGCAGAATCTGCATAAATGTATAAATGTTTCTCACGCTGTGATAAAGCAACGGTAACTAAAGCCATCAAATTTTGAATAACGTAATCCTCCTCCGAATATAGGTATCTGGAAGCCCGAATTTGGAATTTGTTTTATTATCTATATCATATATTGTAACACTTTAACAATTTTTTGATTAAGAAGCTCAACGATTTGAAAGCGAGCAATATGCTCATTTAAAAATTATTTTGCGATATCGCTGTTGAACTGAATTTTATGGTTTAAGTGCGAAGAACGTAATATTTAATAAATAAAAGTAACACAGAAGAAGTTTAAAAAACGCCTTTTTGGGCGTAATGTAAAATCTGAAAGCTATCAGATATTTTTTTAAAAAATTTTTGGGGCTTTTCATTATTTTATAATTTTGTCGATTTCTCCCAGAATAGAAATTAGTATAATGTATAAATAAACTTCTTAGTTTTTAAAGTTTTCAGACAGAATGCCTGGCAGGATAGACTGACCATCGCTTAGTTGTATGCTTTCGCCTATTTAGTTTGTTGGCCAGCAGTAATTTTAGCGAGTGCTATGCCAAAGTTAAGCAAAGGTTACCCGCAAGCTACCAAAGATTTTGTTACTGTTAAAATTTCAACTTGTGTAACCATCAAATCAATATACGTAGTTTTATTTTAAACGTTTAGGACTTTATTTTAATTAGACGGGAAGAAATTTTTCCGCCAGTCTCACACGATTACTTCGAGAATTCAACACTCTACTGTTAATCAGAGTAATGCTGTAAATATAATGCAAAATTATCGCATTTCAAAATCGAAACTTGATAATTATAACACTCTAAGCCCTAAGTTCGGTTGGATTAGTGGAGCAGGAAAAAAGTTACTTCAAGAATTATTACATAACCTAGTCAATGCCGTGCCAATACCTAGTCAAAGCAGTTGTAATGCCTAGTCAGTGCCAAACAATCCTTTTCTAAAAACTGTAGGGTTTCCCTTATTTTGCATAACAAATTTAGTTTCAGTTTGATACCTTTCCTGAACCTCTCAACTTCCCCTTGTATTTTCTCGCCAGGAAGTAAGTTTAAAGTTAAGTGAAGTGAATATTTAAATGGGTAAAACTCTGAGTTTATTCAGAGCGTGTTTTCGCTAGCCAGCGCACGTTTCGTTGCTATGTCGCAATTACGCTAGTAAACCTTTTGGCCATTTTGGATTATCATCACGCCTGTTAGGCTTTTGAGAGTCAACCTGTTAGGTGTAAATTAATGTGCTAATCCAGCACTATTCTATTTTAGATTCGACTTGAATTATGTTCTACATTTAAGTTTCCCACCGCAAGTTGACGGTGTTTTGTAACAGATATAATATAGGAAGTTTAGTAACAGAAAGGCGCGAAGATCGTGCCTTTCTGTTAAACTTTGAATTAATAAAGGTGTTGCACAGAAGAAGAGTGGAATGTTTTTCATCCTTCTTCTGTGCTGATATTTATTCACGTCTGTGCGGGAATTCGCCAGCTTCACTGTAGGATGTAGATTTAGTTTATGTGGAGTAGCAAGGACAGATCTTACAAAACCTTCTAGTAATAAGGAAAATCTGGGAATATATATTTGAAATAACTGATATAAAAACCATTCCAATCAAATATCATTCTTAGTCTAAAATAATGGTTAATAGAACTTGATTCGTTGATTAACGTAAGTTTCAACTGAAAGTATAATATAATTTTTATATTTTTTTTTAGTTAAGGAAGAACGAATCAAATATAACACTAGTTAATTACGATTTCGCTTCGTTTTGGTTATTCACATTTTCTTTTTGTGAAAAGTTAATGTAAATCCTTCATACCGAACTTTTCGCAAATTTCCTTGTGTAAAATTCCAAGCCGCGAGATTTTCGCAAATTTCCACTACTTAAATGTATGACACACTTTGTTTCTTTTTTGGCAATAAAATTACTGCCTATAATAGTATTATTTTATAGACAAAAATCCAATAAGAGTGTAGGGTGTCGCTTATTTTGAATAACAAATTATTTTAAGTTTGATACCTTTCCCGAACTTCTCAACTTCCCCTCGCATTTCCTCTCCTGGATGTAAATTTAAAGTGAAGTTAAGTGAGTATTTAAACGGGTGAATCTCTGAGTTTATTCTGATCCTGTTTTTGTTAACCAGAGCAGGTTTCATTTCTTATTTCGCTGTTACGTCAGTACTCCCCTAGGTCATTTTAAATAATCGTCATGCCTGTTAGGTTTGTGAGTCAACCTAAGTTAACTGTAACTTAATATGCTAACCCAGCACTATTATATTTACACTTGATTTGATTTGTGTTATAACGTTCAAGTTCCACCGCAAGTGGTCGGTGTTACTGTAAAGCACGAAGTAGGTGCCTTTCTGTTCTGACTTAAAATAACGAAGGGTTATTTTCACCCTTCTTTTGTACTGGTATTTAATTCACGCCAGTGTGAGAATTCGACAGGTTCTTTGTAGGATCTAGTTTAGTTTGTGTTGTATAGGAGAGGCAGTTCTTGTAAGAGTAGTTCTTCAGTTTCATAATATTGTGATACCACAAAAAGGATTCCTTTTAGTACAATTTCTAATCTTGTTTTAACGATGCAATCCTATTTTAAAGTTATATTGCATCCGAATGGTAAAACTCAAACTCATTAAGTATCGCACTATCTGATTAGACTAAATTAGTATTAAAAAATTCCTATTATAATTTATTATAACACTATGAGGATAGTAATTTGGAAAGTGCAAACGTCTGCAGCAATTAGCAGTAATATATAAACGTTCGCACTGAATTAATATGCACAATTTTCACTTAAATAGATACCCGCATTAGAGCTTGGTCAAACGAATCGAAATAACTTTTCATTGGGAAGTTGAAATCAAGCTAATTTCATGTGTTTTAGTGTTTTAATGATATTCACATATAGGTTTTAAATAATGCATAAAACATCAAGGCATTTTTCATGAAATTAGTATATTTCAAAGGATTGGTTCGATTTCATTTCCTGTATTAATAATCTTAATAATCTTCATAGCGATACTTTAATTTTTAATGAAGAATCAAATGAATGTCATTAATGTTTAATGACGTTAATTAAATTAAGATGCTTCTAGCTTATATATATCAAATAGGAAATGTAAGAGGTATAGGTGCATGATGAAAGGATAACTACATTTCATGTTTATCTGAGTTGTTCGGCATTGTAAAATGAATGTACTTACAATAACTTATTAATAATAAATGCATAATGATCTGGGTATGATGCTAAATCACATATTCTTCGGAACATGAGCTTACGATGTCTAAATCGATGAATAAATTTTCCTTTACGATACTCAGTTGTGAAATTTAAACACATACCTAATTATATGAAATGGTAATGAAACTTTTGACCGTTATGAAAATGGTATATTATTGTACAGTGTAGCCGTTTATGATAATAGATTGAATTACAGTTAGGAATCCTAATTTTTAATGAAAAGCGTGACCATATCATTAATATGTACTAAAGTACCTTTCGTTTTGCGTTTAACTGTTGATTATGCTTACAGTTTGTTTATAGTAGACCTTTTTTCAGTGTATTACTACTTCTGGTCTTTGTATGCTACGAATATTTTCGCTTAGGACTTAAAATAGTAGCTTAAAACATGGCTGACTTATATTAAGGAAGAAAGAAAACATGTTGATGACTCAAGAAACCGATGAATTCTTGTCAACTACTTTACATCTTTGATGCACCTTAAAAATTGCAATAGTACACCGTCAAGGAAGCCCGCCAGATGAGCGGGCTGAGGCCAAAGCAAAATTTATAGTTTCTATGTACACCTGAAAAGAAAGTGTATAAAAACAGTTAAATGTGAATAAAATCAGTTCATTCTTTCCGAGCAATAAGCAATTCGTAAAAAATGTTTTATTGCCAAACCAAGAAGCAAAAGCATTTCAGATCATGTATGACATCATGATTTAAATTTAAGTGCAAAAGAAAGAAAAGATTAAGAAAAGTTTTCTTAATATTAATCAATTAATTAATATGGCAATAACATATATCAATTACCTTAATCTGAAACAAAAAAGTTGCCAACAGCAGCTATTTATTTAAAATGATGATGGTAACGAAACATTTTCGACGTACAATGACGTCACATGAAATCGCGTGGTTGCTTCGGTTTCAAAACATGAACTTATATAATAATAATATAAAAAATATTCGACAAAGCTACTTTTATTTCACATTTTGTAAAACTTACAAATTTTTGATTAAAAAACTCTTTGATTTGAAAGCGAGCATTGGCAATACTTTCAAAATAAGAAACATTTTATCTCCAACGTGCAAGATTGTTGCCACTCGGAAAAATAGGGACGAAAATTAGTGTTTCTAGAGTTTCTAATTAATATCTCGGCTGATTACAGTCGCGCGAAGTTAGGAATGGCCCAAACGGCTTCCCATGAATTTTTGGAATCCGGGGGTACTTCTCTCGAAATTCAACTCCTCACCGTTGCGGAGGAGATGATGTTACAAATAAACAGACTTACGTGCATAGATTTTAATAGATTACTTATCAGGAACACAATAAGTAAGCATGCTTATCAGAAGTACGAAGGGAATTTAAAAAGTAAGATAACAAGCTCTCAATGGCAAACATAATATCGCAGGCATATGGATACATAGTAGTAGTAGTAACAGTTCTGATAATTGCTCATTTTTTCCAAAGATGCATCAAAGATCGATTAAGCCGTTTCGAGTCAGTGTAAAGTCTTTGAAACCACGTCATGACCGCTTGCTGAATGGCTACACTGGCTGTGAATTATTTACCACTCAAACGCTTCTTCATGGTCTAAAGAGATGAAAATTACTAATAGCCGGTCAGTAACAGAATGGAAAACGCTGTCCAACACTAGTAGTTTGATCATTTTTCAAATCAGTGCGAACTCGCTGACTGCAAGGAAGTTTTTGGAATTTTTGTCGAAGCCCAAGAGGAATGCAAAACCTGTTTCTGTCAGAAAGTCATCCAGAAAGACAGCCTTTATCTAGACAGATAGATTTAGTTCACTTTGAGAGACCTTTGTAAATCCTGAATATTACAGGTAGTGAAAAGGATGTCATTTATACGTTATATTTGTGTAAAAAGATGCGAAACCAGAAGTAATAACATAGTTTAATAAAATTAAAGGAGGTTTTATACTCTCGATGAATTTTAAAATAATTACTGTATTTTAACCGAAAAAAAATGCCTAATAATTATCGTCTTTGCTATGCTTTTTATCGCATAAAATAGTTCTCTAATAATTTTCGTAACAAACAGAAATGAAATAAAAACAAGAAGAAGACTTTGAAGATATCTTTTGTATGAGCTCGTGAAGGATAAAATATTAACAAATAAGGTTGATGAAACAGATTATTCGCGGTCTTTCTCACATTTTACATGAGCTATACAGTTTGATTGCGAATTCCATATCAAACTTGCAAAAAATTTGAAGATAAGAATCAAGAGTTAACCGTTTCCGTTATTAGCCAGTAGCTAACGCTGATAATAAGCAGTCATGCTTCTCACAATAAATCAGGCCATTTTATTGTTTTTGAGACACTGAAAAACATTAAGTTTCAAAATGAGGCTCGAAAATGGGCGCAGGTATGTTAAACTTCCGAAAAGACTATGAGGCAAATTTCGCATAGACAGAAGACCATAAATGAATATATTGCTTTATCCAACAAACGAAAAGTGCAAAATGGCGAGAAACCTAAGATGGCTATAAGAATTTAATGCCTAGAGATATGAGACACTGCTTAATAAACAAAAAAAGATTATTAATAAATTGGGTATTTTGTTCTGAAACATTACAAAAAAAGAAAAAATCTAAATATTCCAAAATGGTGGATTCAGGATTGATATTAAAGAAAGTATATTTTCATCAGGTTTCCATCCATACTGAAACTTTCATTTTTTGTGCTAGATGAGTTCATGTTGAGATCTAAATTTTGATAAGAGACGGATAAACATTACAATCACCTTAAGAAAAAGAGTTTAAATGGAATATTATCATTTAAAGAACGTTATCAAATTTCTTATTAAATAACAATTACTTATTTATAATTGTTAGAATAATTTATTCTAATTGATTCTGCTCGACTTATACATAAACTATTGTTTTCCCTGTTTTGATTACCATTGCTTTCGTTGCCCGACCGGTACTAATCTTTCTTACATGCACCTTAACTCTACCTGTCTTTTGTGTACAAAACCTAAGCACTTTTCTGCTTTTACAAAAAATCAACTGATTAACGTGAAATTCACACTACAGCAGCGATATATAGTATTTATGGATAAGAAAAACATAGTAGCAAAGAAATGAATAGAAACGCATACAATACTTAACCAATAGAAAAAACGTTTTCTTGACAGAATGGCTGGTAGACAGCAATATCTTCCCAAGAGCGAGAACAGCAAACTAAAGAGCCTTACTAAGGGATATAATCTCCACTAACGGCAATGGTTGCGTTGTGCAGTCTATCAATAATCAACACCAAATTATCTACTAAGGGATATAATCTCCACTAACGGCAATGGTTGCGTTGTGCAGTCTATCAATAATCAACACCAAATTATCTAACAAGTCTTGCGGAAGAGTTCCCAATTTTCAAGTATCAACTCTGTCAGCTGTCTGATGACCTTCGGAGGATAAGATTCTGCCGCCAGGCGTCTCCTTAAAGTACCCCACACATATCCAATGGGGTTTAAATCAAGACAGCAAGCTGTCCAATTCATTTATCCAATTAATTAATCCAGTTAATCTAGCAAGCTGTCTAATTAATTTCCATCATGAATCCTTTACTTTCCAGTATGAATCTTTCCTCAACAACATGTCCTGTGTGGTAATGCATTATAAACCGTAAAACTCTAACTAACCGTTAAGACTCTCGTAAGTCTGAACTAATGGCACCCCGAAAAAGACTCACACATGGATGAGGATAACTTCATAACAATAACGATCTCCAGTAAATGAACCTCTCTCGAAATATCAAGCTTCGTCCATCCGCTCATCATAGTGTCTGGCCTTTACAAGTAGACCAGTCTGTTTACCTGATGTTAGCAGGACGAAAGAGGGTCCCTACTTTTCTCCATAGACTGGCGTTGACAATCTTTTGTCAAACTAAAACGTTTCTTATCGGTAGGTAGGTAGGTAGGTGACTAAAGACGGGGACGCCTGATGGCTACCAGAGATAAACAGGCATGTGTCCCTTGCCTTCCACTATCTAATGGCAACAATTCCCTATGGCCTCAAGAGACCAAACCGGGAGCTTATTCAGAGCGCAGGAGTTTACATGGCCAAACAGGGGCGACTTGACATTGCTTGACTAATTACATAATTACAGGTATAAGACTTGTGGGACAGATTTACAGATGAGGGGCTCAGAGCTGCGTACTAAATATATGAAAATACAAAATCATACAAATGTACAGAAAACACACACACAAAAAAAAGGGAAGAGATGCACTTGATTAACACTGAAGACTTATGACAAATAAACACACTTAAAAATAATAATATTAATAATATACATATGCCACATGTCAGATACATATTTGGCCTCATGGACCACATATATTGTACATTGTGGGGTGAGTTTACAGACGAGGAGCCATGATGTGGGATTAGCATGTGTTGCTGGCATTGATATGGGGGACATGGTGAGGTCCCGGCGAATATGTATTTGTGGAGTGCATAGGTTGCTGAGTATGTAAGCACGCTACATGTTAGTAGCACAGGGGGATGTGCATGTTGACTTCTGTGAGTGGCGGACGTTGTGGGATTATGCAGCGTCGCATATATCTTGGCCCATAGCTGCGAGCTGGTCAATGACCTTACAGATTTTATTGATTGAAGGTTTGTTTTTAATAAGGAACCGTTGAAAGGCGTCTGTAGGAGGAGTGGGATGCTTAATGTGGTTGTTTGCTGTGAGTGGACAAGAGTAGATGTAGTGTTCTGGTGATCCAAGTTGGCCGCATACGCAAGCATCTGTAGTGGAGATGTTGTGCCTATAATAATACGCTGGATAGGGGCCATGCCCCGTTATGAACCGGGTGAGTTGGGGTATAGCTATGAGGCGTGATGGAGAGACTTTTGGTAGGAGATTGTAGGTCCGTCGTCCGGTGTCACACGCGTTCCAGTCCTCTTGCCATTTTTTGAGTAAGTCTTCTTTGAGAAGCCTCTTTAGATGCGATGGTGGTGCACGGATATGGATTTGCTGAACTTCAGAACTGGTGGCGGCTTCTTTTGCTAGGGTGTCTGCTGCCTCGTTTCCATCGAGACCAGCATGCGCCCTGACCCAAGTGAGCTGAATGTGTTGCTGGTGGTTGACGGAGAGTAGCTTTTGGATTTCGGAGATAATTGGGGAGGTGTGGCTTAAGTTTTGAATTGCCAGGAGTGAAGATTGGCTGTCTGTACAAATGCATGCTTGGTGGTAGCCGTTATTTAGTATGTTGTTGGTGGCGTTGAGGATGGCCAAGGCTTCTGCCTGGAATACACTATTGAAGTGCCGCAGTGCTGCCTTCCAGCTGGTATGTTCATCATTTTGGTGGTAGCAAATGTAGGCGCTTCCAACTCCGTCTTCAATCTTGGATCCATCGGTGTAGTAGACATGAGTGGTGTTGGGAATACTAGGAATGCTATTGTTGTCTATGGTGATGCGGAAGTTTCTACCTTGAGTGCCTGGGTGTGGGCGTTGAGTGGGGCGAGGACTTTCATAAAAGGTCGGACTGTGGGTTGTATCGTGGAAGGTGGCGTCTTTGCGTAGTTGCAGGACTCTGGTTATTGTAGCTTCTTGCTCGGCTCTAAGGTAGAGTGGTGGTATGCCTGCAAGGATGATGGCCGCAGAGGTGGCTGTGGTGCGAAAACCTTTGCACATCATTAGGGCGAAAGGTCTTTGGATGGTCTGTAGTTGTTTAAGTTTCCGGCTTTGCATGGGCGTCGCCCATATTGCGGCAGCGTAGAGGGCTATGGGTTCAATCACTGTCGTGTATAAGATCTTGTTGATGTATGGGTTTCGTCCCCAATTTATACCTTGAAATTGACGGGCCTTGCGTGCAATGGCTTGTGTCTTTATTTTAAGTTGCTGTAAGTGTGGGATCCATGTAAGGCCTTTGTCCCATGTTAAGCCTAAATACTTGAGCTCTTTGACGATTTTTATATTTTTCTCCTGAAGTTTGATACATGGGTTTCTGCTTGGGTTGGTGCCTGGCTTGGGAATGATTAGAGCGGTTGATTTGGCAGTTGAGATGGTTAATTTGAGTTCTTGGCAGAGAAAGCTGAATTTTTGTAATATTTGTGTGCTTCTGTCTTCCAATTCGTTTCTGGTGCGACCCTGGATTAGAAACGCAACGTCGTCTGCATAGGCAACTAGTTGTGTATGCTTTGGCCAGTTGGTGGAGATGATGCTGTTGAAAGTTAGATTCCAGAGCACTGGGCCGGCGCAAGATCCTTGCGGACATCCTCTCTCCTGCTGTTTGATGGTTGTCCCGTTGTTGTGTGGGACCAGGAGGAAACGATTCTGGAGGTAACTTTCAAATATGCCATAGATGTTACGGGGGCATCGAGATGAGCGGAGAGCTTGTTTAATGGCCGGCCACCACAGGGTGTCAAAATCACTTTGAAGGTCAATTGAGACAAAGGCCGTGTGAAGCTGTTGTTCTTTGTTGTGGTGGATTATCCGTCGAACTTCCTCCAGAGCATGCAGTGTGGAGAGGCCAGAGCGAAAGCCGAACTGCCTGCTGCTTAGAATGCGGCTGTCTTGCAGATGAAAGTTGAGTCTTTGTACTATTAGTTTTTCGTAGACCTTCCCTAAGGCCGGCAACAGGCAGATCGGTCGGAGAGAGCTTGGGCTTTGGGGATCTTTGTTCTTTTTAGTGAAGAAGACTACTTGACCAGTTTTAAAGGCACTAGGGAAGAGCTCATGTTTCAGAAGGATGTTGAAGAAGTATAGAAAGAATTCTTATCGGTATAGAAGACGTAACTCCATTGATGAAATGTCCAGTCTTTGTGCTGTCTACGCCACCATTGACGTAACTCCATTGATGAAATGTCCAGTCTTTGTGCTCTCTACGCCACCATTGGTCCATTAATCCCCATTTTTACCTTGGCCGTCCTGTATCAACCTTTCTTAGCTGTATCTGTCGTCTGAATATCTTTCCAAGTTCTTGAAACAATCCTTATGCGACTTCCTGTCTTTTGATTAAGCTGCCCTATAATTCGTGAGCTGATTCTTCGCGTACTTAGCCCTTTAACGTAACATACCCTTTGACGTTACGGTTCTGATATTTGCATATGCATCATTTTTCTACTGAGTAGGCTTTTCATTTCACTAATCTCAAAAGAGTTCTTTTCAACATTTTCATGGCTGTATGTTGAAAAATTAAATTATTGTTTGAGTTTTGCATGCTATTTTATTAATAAAGCGTAAAAGACGTACCTTTGGATTTCTGACCAGCAGAAATAGTTAACATGCAGGTAAAAAGAAATCAGTAACTATTTTTAGCGTGCGTAGTTAGCATGTTTTTATCATTTGGGTAGAAAAAGTCGAAATTTGGTCTCTAATGAAGGGGGGCATCTAGTTTTGTTGTAGCCTGTGTCTTCTTGTGATGGGAAAGGGAATTTTTTAGTACGAGTCAGTTTTATGCTTGAAGCCTTAGGATGATGTAGTTTCTTCTTGCCGTCGTTAAGACGGGTGACAGTTATGCTCTCTGTCGGTCGGAAATGAATTGGCTGATTATCAAATGAAAGACATGATATTGGAAAGAAAGTTTAGCTGTTTTTCTGGTTGCAACTTTGCTACGAAAAAATGTTTCTACTGCATGTTGGAGGAAAAATACTTTGTGCCGGTCGATCGAGAGAGGAGGTAGCTTCTTTCTGGCAGTTAAAACAGAAGGGGCAACTATGCCCTTAAGTAACCTGCCTTCCGTTAGGAAAAGAAACTGAAGTTGACTTATTCTCGTAATGAAACACCGTATTTTGAGAACTGTTAGCAGTTTGAGATAAATGCTACTCTGTTACCGGAAATCCAGGGAGCAGTAAAAAGATGAAATAAAACTAACAGGTTAACATAATGCCTGAATGTGTATGTGAGACCCGCAGTCGTCATCATGAAATATCGTCCTGATATTTTCTAATACCCGAGCAGAGACGATTTTGGAGTATTCTCTTTCAACATCAATGAGTAAATATAGCAATATTTTAACCGGGCTAATTGATCATCTTATTCTTCATACCTGCGTTACGCACGTGCCTCTCCAGAAGTGTTTCGACATAACAGATCCTGAATAGTATCGTGCCATTTCCATATACTTGAAGCCGGAGTTCTGAAGGCTCTACTTTCCAGTGTTCCTATCTTGGTTCTTTTCGGAGACGCCAGATTCTCGCGGAGTGGTTTTTTCTGCTGAACTACAGTCTCCTGACTTTTCTCTCGGCCCCGTTGACTAGAGATACTCATCTTGTTTAAAAATGTCATTCACCGAATATTTAGATAAGTTTTTCTTATATATATTTGTTTAGTCTTGACAGTTTCCCTTAAATTCTTAACTACTCTTAAAGTTAGTGAATAAATGTGATAGGGTTTAGTATGAATGAGCAGTAAAAATATAATTATTAAAATCAAGTGAAAATGCTGATAAGATTAATGAACTGTTCTAAGCCTGTTAGAAATGTTGCTTTCTTGTAGAAAAACGACCTTTTTTCTAATGTATGTACTTTTATGTGCTACTTATTAATTAACCTAGAACTGAAAGTTAAATCTATAGCAGAGTGAAATGTTAGATGGAATTTTTATGGTATCCTGTCGTTAAACTATGCTGCATCCAATGGAGGGTAAATCATGTGTACTATACCTATAACCAGTATCTTAATAACATACTAATAAATCAGTATGTCTTCTGTTATATTCTGCTACCAAAAGGTTAAATTAATAGAACTTAAGGTTAAATACAATGAAAAGAGATGAATTGGTTATGTGCTTTGTTTATTATTTGCATTTCTTGACATGATTATTCACTGATGCACGATTTCGGAAATGAAAACACAACGCAATGATTCCACTGTTTTCGGTCTTAAAATTAAAGTTGAATTTGACTTGAATACGGATTTTAAGTTACTAAGAATTAAGGTAAATTTATTAACCTCTGAGTACCGTAAGGAAAACTTTACATTAGTCATTTTTTGAAATCTTACTCACACTATGTGTCTGGCCCTTACAAGTACTCACTCACTTTTTCACTATTTAATTTTCAATTGTACATTGGTACCTATTTTTTTAAATTTTACAATATACGCTGCGCTTTGACTGTTTTCCTTGAAAATGTTATTAATACGATAATTCGTAGTCCTGAATGCAACGTTTCGCAGCAATTTCTTACAGCAGTGATTTCGTAGTTTCGCGTTTTGACTGTTGTTAACTTGACAGTTTTTCCGCCCTAAATGCGGAGAAAAATTATGTTGTTGATGAGCTGTTGTGGCATCGTTAGTATAAGAATCCTTATTTACAGCACCAAGGCGTGAAATCTCTGACGAGTTGTACATGTTTCCTCGAATATGTCATCTGGAAAAAATTTTATGTTGCGCCTTTTAGTTAGGAGTAATTCTAAGAATTTGGTTGTCTGTTATGCCAGTCATCATTTTTCCTTCTTCCTTACTATTATTATTGCTTTCTCTATTATTATTCCTGCCTTCTTTGCCGAATCTCCTTTGAAAGTAAAGCTCAATTAAGAGTGATGTCTTGTTTCAGTAGTCCATGCGGTAATATTTGAGGTTCATGACCTGGATGTACTCATAAAGTACTAAGCTATAGTGCTTATATTTCCTTATGCTTATATATTCTTCTTATAATAGTATTATTATTCGTTTTACAGTGCAACTTATCTTCTTTGTCTGGCAGTAGCATCATAGCAACCCCATGAAATTCATCTTGGCAAGTAGTGCAAGATTGCTCCTGTCGTTGGCAATAGCCTTGACCGCCATGCAAGTGACAGTACGACTTTGCTCAGTTTCGCCTCCAGTTTTGACAGACAGTACCCCAGGGGGACGGGTCTGAGAGTTTCTCACCCCTCTTTTCCTACCACGAACTTCTCGAGAGGATTTTCGACTCACCGCATATTTAGAGTGTCCCCACGTAACGCAGACACTATACGTTTACAGACATCCATCCCTTCTCCTGGATTTAAACCCGAGCCCTTCTGTACCGCAGTAAGCGTAACCACTATTCCGGTTGGCCGGCACGTGCTACGTAATATGTATAATTATCATAAAATACACTAGAGAGACATTAAGCTAGGTTACATACACAGTGCATATACATAATATTAAGTTATGATGCCTGTTAACGTCTATATGCGTGATACACAATTCATGTGATTTGTAATATTTATAATGATGTATCACATAAATACCTATGTAAAATACAATAAAAAGATATTAAACTAAGTAGCATACACAATGCATACGTGCAATATTAGATTATGATGCGTGTATGAATCTATATACATGCTACATAATGCGCATACTACGCAATTATATAATACAGTTATAACGAGCATAAATACTTACATTAGAATAGTTTAAGTCGGACATTGAACATAAATACTTAATGTTACAGTAGGTTAAGTCGGACATTGGGCTAACTCAAATACATAATACAGAAATTCAACATTCAGTTATGAACTGCATAAATACTTACATGCATTACGTCAAACAGGACATGAAGCGAAATAAAACGCACAATGCATAGATACAATATTTCATAAAATCCATAGGCGTAGCAAGCAAAGCACACACTTCTTATTATTAAGCACATAAACACATTACTTATTATTAGACAATTATTAATCACATAAAATAGCTATACATAATGATCTAAGTAAGGCATGGAATCAAATAGAAAACACAAGGCATGAATACAACATTAAATTATGAAGCATATAAGAGTTGCATACCCCATATTGCATATACACGTAATGCATGCAATTATAAATCATATAAACACCTATATAAAACACTCTAAAAATTATATTAAATAAAGCAATACATAGATACAATGTCAAAATTATGATGCACATAAATATCCTTATGTGTGCTACACAATGCACGCTATACGTACTGTATACAAATATAAATCACAAAAATGCTACTGAAAGTAATAAGACACTGAGCTAAGCAGAATATACATTGCACAAAATATAGTATTAAGATATGTTGCAGATAAGAACTGCATACTACACAATATGCGCGCATAATACGTACAGGTTTTAATACTGTACATACGTATTTAATTGCCTATAAAGTATGCAAAATATAACATAAAATTAATTAAAATACATATTGTATGCATACAATATTAAATTGTGGTGCACGTAAGAATCTATATGTATTCTATTCAACCCACGCCTTATATGCTGCATACATATATAAAATACCTATATACATATATGCATAAATAAATGCATACATAAATAAATTACCTATGTGAAGTACGCTAAGGTGAATATATTTTATATATATTTGTAACATGTAGTACGTGTTTTGAATAGCAGAGGAAATTCTATATGCTGCAAAATCATTCTGATCTTCTAGACCTGAACTCGAAAAGACAATTGGTGAATTGTCATTTGCGTCTTGTAAGCTCCACAGGTATAAGGAAAGGGTGTAAATGGCCATTTTATTAATTCAAACAAAGTTAATAGTCGGCACCAACTCGTGTTTACAGAAGCCAACAGTTTTGGCTTAAATTAAAGATATTGGATGAACTAAAATTCATGAAATTAAGTACTCTCTAACGGCTTTACAGTATAACTAACGCTCAAGCTGGCTCTGACCGAAGTCAGCGTAAACAAGCCTAATGGCAATAATATTTGAACGCCGCAGGATACTAATTGGAAGAATCAAATATAGCAACGTGCTCTTCAAGCAGGCAGAACAGCTCTGATTTTAACCTCTAAAACCTTATTTTAAATACTCTCAACTTTCTATCTCTTTTGAAAATGGAGAGACCTAGAAATTTACGTTCTGGCAGGCAAATAGAAATGAGATTGATCGAAAAGGATATTAACATAAAATAACGGGTTAGAAACTTAAATGATACTTTACAACATTACAGATTTTCCATCTGGAAAGAATTCATTACGTTAAGATAAAAATGCTTGGATTGAGTAAGGTATCTTTCGCGCAATTTATTTATCACCAATCTTTTGAGTGCAAAAAATACAAGTAGCATTAATTATTATTTTACTCTTACAGGTGCTTTATTTTGTCATATTTTGCACCCCAAATATTGATGTTATTTAAGAATTCAAAAAAGTGTAGCATAAGGAAAAAAACTGTGTTCTTCTACTTTATGAAAGATATATGATGTCAGAAAAGATACATGCAGGAAGTTAACAATATTATTCAAATAGTAGTTTTATGAATATAATCTTAAAACTTCCTAGACAGACTGGTAAATATCACCATTTTAGTTATTTATGTGTTTTCGCAGACAGAAAAGAGTAAAGGAAATAAGCAAAATCATTTTTAGGTTTAGAATAGATAGATGAAATAAAATTTTAGGTTTAGATCGATAGACGAAAACTTGTACTAAAAATTTTCAGTTTTTTAATCGTTGGATACTTCGCGCTGCACTAACTTCAATTTCGCGCTAATAATTTTCATGGCGAAATTCCAAGATTTCAGGATTTTTAGAAAACGTTTATGCATTATTAAGCAGAAAACAATAAAATATTTACGAAATAAATATTACTTTCGTACAGAAATTATTGTTTAAACATGTAGCAGAAGTAAATAAACATATAATAGAAAACAGATAAAATAAGATTTTAATGAATTCTGAAAATAGGAACTGGATCAAGCTTTCATTCTAAATGCATGAGGATATATTTGTATCCCTTTTCCATGTATAATGAACGTTTATGTGCAGAATTCATTATAAACAACGATAAAAGATTTATTATAGATTTTCAATTTTAGTGGAAAAGTTAAGCTTTTGGTTTATACCAAACTGAACAGCTAAAACTGATTGTCACTTTTCTTTTCTCTCAGCTGCAATTCCTAATCAAAAGTGTTGATTATATTACTAAGGAAAGCCTACATTTCACTCATTTAGAAATACTTACGTAAGACATGCTACTTACAATACACAACATAACTTGAAAATGATAGTAATTTAATGAATAATGCATACTTTCATGCATTTTAAGACAATATTTATTATTTCTTATATTTTAATTAATGAATTACTCATCGTTTTAGTAACTTTATTGTTTTTCTTTATTAGTTAAATAACGAAAGAGTTAAATAAATTATATTTCATGGAAACAGGAAACAGAATGTTCGAAAAAGGTTGCTATACATTGCTGTATTAATAGTCCAGTGTATAAGGTATCTGAATACTGGTAGTTTGGCCTGGGATTGCATTCTGGTAAAAGGGCTGACATCAATAGTGCTTGCGCAGATTTCCTTACGTGTAAACTTAAATATAAGCCATATTCCAATAACTCTTCTCTGAGGCAGCGAAGCTTATTTGTACTTTCTAGTATTTATTTGAAGTGAAAGTAATTATCTTTAATCATTGAAGCTTCAATTACACATTTTTCGTTTTCCTTTTTTTAATCTTTTTACTCGTCCTTTTTTCCCGCTTTGGAGATGTGCCAATTCTGGTAAAGGATTTTTAAAACATTAATGCTACATTCACTTAATTTCTGTTCATGATTTAATTTTTCTTCAAAATTTAATTATTAAACAAATTTTATCCCTAAGTAGACTCAGAAAAGTGGTTCATTTCAGTTCTTAGTTAGTGATTGCTCCAGAATTTTTTCTTTTACTTTCTTAGCCAAAAGATGGCTATTACTCTGGAAACGAAATTTTGCGTCGGTTCACTCTAAACCACTATTTCAAGTTATTGGTACCATATATTATCGCTCTGTGTTATTTTTAAAGAAGTTAAACAATGAAGAACATGTATGCATGTACGCAAGTTCTTTACAATGTGAAAAAAAACGACGGTATCTAGAGCCATCAAATTTTGAATAATATAGTCATCCACCCGAATATGTGCAACCTGGAAGACCGAATTTTAAATTTTGAATTTGTTTATTATCTGTCTGTAAACCTTCCAGGAATCTTTGATTAACAAACTTAAAGATTTCAAATAGAGCAGTAACAACACTCCATGGGATAAAACACTTTTATCTCCAGCCCGCAAGACATTCTATCGGAAATTTCAAATATATGCTGTTTTGCTGTTGATTTGAATTTTATGCTGCTTAAGTGTGAAGAACGGTATATTTAATAAATAAAGTTAGCCCAAAAATAATAAAAACACAAAAGAAAATTTTTTGTCGGCCGACTTACTAACAAAACTAAACATTGATTGACTTAAACACGAACTGACAAAAGACTAAAAAATACAGAAAATGTATGGCGACAGTTAACAACAGTTCATTGAGAATTCTAAACTTATGCTGCTATGCAGCTTTTATTTTTATTATTTTTTCATTTTTCTTTTGAATATTATATGGCATAGGTGAGCTAGCTCAACAACAGCATAAAAACCTTAAGAAACCGTTTTGGGCGACCGTTAAGATTTGAAAGCAATTTCAGGATTTTTTCTAAATCTGAAAGGCGCTATTATTCTCTAAATGGGATTTTCCTTCGTTCACTATAAACGGGGTATCACTTATCAAGTTTTTGCTGTCAAATTTTATCCTTCTGTATTATTTTTAAAGGAATTAAATACTGGAGAATCTGCATGTATATATGTATGATTCTCCCATTCTGAAATACCAATGGTCCATAACAACTTTAGCAGTACTCAGCTGCACCCTTTCGAGTTTATTTAGGTTGGTTCTGGAAGCATAAGCATAGATGGGAAAACCATAGTCCAGTGTTGGCCTAACAAGAGAAATGTAGGTAGTTCGAAGAGTTGCATCTACTTCATATTCACAACCGGATACGAACTTGAGATTATTTAGTATTTTTCTACACTTGAAATAGAATAAATATTAAAGTTAACTTATGATGCACTGCAAAATAATTGGCTTCTTCAAGAGCAGGATTTTTATTTTTCTCGATTGCACCAATATTCACAGTTCCAGATGGTAATGTCATCAGGAAAGATTCCCACTGCTAGAAATCACTCTTTCAATACCAGCAATGTACAGAGAAAAAAGGATGGGGCTCAAAACAAAACACTGCAGAGCATCTTGTCTCAAACCAAATGTTGTAAATGTCTCAAACCAAATGTCATAAATGGGTCAGATGTGGAATTATTGTATTTTACTCTAATGGATATGTTCCAAATAAAATCTGAAATCTTTCCCCTGATACCAAATACGTCAAGACGTTTGGTAATAAACAACTGCCAGCAAACAGTATCAAAGGCCCTAGATATGCCCAAAAGGGCTGCAGTAGTGTGGTTAGTTGGCTTCATATTCTGCGCGTCTCGAACACTCTGGCAGAAAAACAGAATCAGGTCTTTACCATACTGTTCCCTCCGCAACAAATCACCAGAATTCAAATGGAGTTTTAACCTGGCAAGAAAATGTATCTCCATATTGTGATTGCCGATTTGGCCCTGAAGTGAATATTTGATTTTGCATACTTTTGTAGCAACCCTATTGCACTCTGATTTGAGAACTGTTTCAAGAACCGACTGAATCAATAATAATGATTTTGAACTCTCGTTTTGAGGGTAATATAGCTAGCATGTTGTAAATAAATTTTGTATATTCCATGAATTTACAAACAAAGAAAGTCAACCCAATAAGACTAAAGCTCCTAAGGAAACTGGCATCCTTACCTGATTTTAAAATAGGGATAATAAATGTTCTTTTACATTCACAACGGAGTCGACAAAGTCTGCAAGAGAGATTAAAGAAATCAAACTGTCGCTACCTACCTAGAGGTCCAATATGGACGATCATAGTGCCATAAATGCCGTCAAGGTGATTTACCAAGATCCATAGCTTTTAAAGCTTCAAGGAAAATTTATCCATGAAAATAGAGTTACCAGTACTGCAAATTCGGCAATTGTGAATCATTCTTTTGGAATTAATATTTTTGACAATAATATCGTTTTGATTGAAGGCCAGTTTTCTCATATGTTAGTAATATTCTTCCATGATGTTCGAAACAGTTCTTTCATCATGTGCGATTTTGACGTCTGGAGCGAGGACAATGTTGGTGGCCACAGACTGAGATTGAATATGGCCGAGGGAATCAAGACGCAATAATTTTGTGTTAAGAGCTCTAGTACCGATGTTGCTACATAAGTCTTTCCATGCTTATAATTAATATATAGCTGTTTAACAGCAGCATTAAGTCTCTTAAGTTCAACTTTGTCATCAGTGTCACCAGACCTAGAGAATACCCTGTGTGATATATTTCTCTTTAGGATGAGGGCTCTTAACTCAGGATCATTATTTTGAAAGAAAGATTTAAGGTGTCTGAAGTTACCTCTACGAATGGAATGATGGGAAGAATGGATTAATTGCTTGTATGAGAGCACGCCACTACTACTCTACGTCATCACTGAATGGTTCCGTACCAAGAGCTTCTTCAGTAAGCAGCCTGAAGTAATCCTAATCAGCCCTTTTGAAATTCCAAAACTACCTGCGGATTTTCATGTTTATACGTTAATTAGTATAGGTACGTTATCACTGCCAATGCTGGTAGGTTAACACTGCCAGTCGCAGTGTGGGTGACGTTCAGGGCTGACAAGGGAAATGTCCAAAGCCTCGTAAGTGGCGTAATTAAAATACGTATGAGTAGGAGAACCATAATTTAGAAAGTAAACGCCCTGTCATCCCCAGCATCTAAAAGATCGCAACCTCTCTTATTATTCGCCGAATATCTCCAGGAGGAATATTTGGCCTTAGATTGCCAAGAAATATGGAGTTTTTATGAGCAAAGTCAAAGAACTCATCACATAAATGAGAATGCATAACGTAATACATAACGTTAACGTATAAAAAGTAATCATAAAAAAGCAAAAAAAGAATTCCTATCAATCTGACCGAAAAGAAATAAATACTGATATGATGAATTGAGAAAAGAATGTAAAAATCTATATAAAAATGTATGCGAAAACTTAACACTGCATCGGGAATTCTAAACATACACTTCTACGCAACTTTTAAAAAAATGTGATTTTATTCTTCAACTGCATGTGGCGTAATTGCAAAGAAAGCGATACTTAATAATGAAGAAAAAAATGAGTTGGCAGGAGTTAGTGTAAGAGGTGACTGGGGGACTAGGAGCTCAGCAAGAACGTAAAAACCTTAACGAACCCTTTTGGGCCACCGTTAAAATCTGAAAACTTTCATATATTTGTTATTTTTTATTCTTTCTTCCCCTTATATCTTTCTTGGTGTTGATAAATTCCCCATAACATTAACTGTAATGCCGAGAGAGGGCGCTTCTTCTGTTTTA
>KK112848.1:0-17355 GCA_000611955.2 Stegodyphus mimosarum
ACCTGCTTCCGGGCTTGCACCGCGCACCGCCTCCTGTTGGTGAACTGTCCGTTTCACACTACTTACTGATCAGTGATTCAAACTCCTACAGAACACAGTTATCTTTTCCATTTCTTTTCTCGAAAAATTTGCAATGTCTCTACAGTAGCCCTCAAACTAAAATACAACTGATCACGACCAGGGATTAATCGACCGAGTCTCGTAACTCTCCCCGATCACCCTTTATATGAAGGAGAATGTAAGTAACTATTGTAATCTTTCACACCGGCTCTCGTGATGGATACGGTTAATATGCACATCTAGCAACTGAAAATACCTTAGTTTGATTCACATTTCCTGCTTCAAAAACACCTATTTTCTTTGCGAAGCGTCTTTTGAAATTCATTTTCCTCTCTTTCAGGATACGTTTATTCCCGCGCATTTATTTTCAAATGAAAATATATTTACATAAAGAAAAATTTAAATTGTTTAAAATGTAATAGGAATAAGATCATTACGAGAATTCAATACGCGAGGGATTTTCCAGCTTAAGTATATTCTCCTATTAGCATAATATATGTGATAAAAATCATTAAAATAACTCACAATTTTATCTCCAAGATGTGTAGCTATTTCAACTTCTTCATGAATATTTTCTGATTCCTTGTTGAGTTTATCAAGTTCTACAAGAAAATTTTTTTCATCCTCTTTTATTTGTATCCATCTTTCAAGTGGTATTTCCAATCTGTCTTCGACGAGGTGTCGTAATTTCTCGAACTTTGCACAGAAATCT
Organism: Stegodyphus mimosarum; assembly: GCA_000611955.2. Lineage (NCBI taxonomy): Eukaryota > Metazoa > Arthropoda > Arachnida > Araneae > Eresidae > Stegodyphus > Stegodyphus mimosarum. The sequence continues at coordinate 773 of KK112848.1, forward strand.
GAGAAGTTTACACATATTAAAAATGTTATTATTATCCTTTAATGTTGAATATGCATAGTATAAAACACTGTTAATTTAATGCTTATGGATTCCGAAAAAGGAATTTTAAAAATAACGAACCAGGCTTGAAAATGTTTTATTTTTCTAGCCCAAAGGGCATTAGCCCAGAAGAATATTAGAGACCTATATTATATTTAAAGAAATTAAATAACGAAGAATCTGCATATATATATTGTTACGGATTTCACATTTATTAGGCTATTTATATAGAACTGTAATTAAAATTGCTTTATATTTCCCGTGCAACGCAGACGATTTTTGAAGGGAAAGCTACGTCGAAAAAAATGAAAATAAAAGAGCGCTTGCATTTAATGTTTAATAAATAAATATCTCGTAATTATTCTTGCCATCCAGAAAAATCGAGATTGTTCTAGTGTTAATTAAAAAGCTTATAAAACCCGAATTTAAACACCTCATCTTGTAGTTGTAATTGTTTAATGAGAACTGCTCTTTGTTTACTTAATGCTGTTATTGATTGTAGCGATTTCGCTGTGAGATAGAATTATTTTATCTGTTTTGAATTGAGTTTTGCTAAACGTTTGAGATATTGTAATATTGTGCGAATATCTCTGAAGAAATATTTCAGCATTTTGATTCATCTGTGGAAAGAATAAATTTTTGTTAACTTTTTAACGACTTGTGCATTCAATCCATAACGAACCCGTACGCACGCAACAATATATTTCTCGCATTGTAATAAAACAACGGTACTTAGAGCCATCAAATTTTGAAACGTAGCTCTCCACACGAATATGGGCATCTAGAAGCCCAAATTTGGAATTTGTTTTATTATCTATTTCATATTTTGTAAAACTTTAACGAATTGTTGATTAACCAACTCAACGATTTCAAAGCGAGCAATGGCAACACTGTACGGAGATGGGGGGGATTTAAAAAAATGAAATAAACATATTTGTTTCCAGCGCGCGTGACTGTGTATCGGAAATTCTAAAGATATGTTCATTTAAAAATTATTTTGGTATATTGTTGTTGAACTGAATTAAATGAATTAAATTGAGTGCTAAGAACATAATATTTAATAAATGAAGGTAACCCACGAAACATTAAAAAACGCCCCTTTGGGCGTAATGTAAAGTCTAAAATCTTTAGTTTTTTTTTTTTTTTTTTTTTTTTTTTTTTTTTTTTAAAAGTGTGGAGAGATTAAAAGGTAACGAGACGCTATAAAATACAAGATTTCAATATATAGGTTATTCAATTTATATTTTATTACATCTTCTTCATAGTCCTCTTCGATTGCAATGCACATTCCGATGGTACTTAGCCAATTCCAATTCTAGAGACATATTTTAGTCTAGTACTTTTAAAGTGCCTAGGTTTGTTAGTATTTAAAGTATTTTAAAACTATAGGTCCAGTACTACAGTGGTTCACGTTTGCTTCGGAAGCTGGTATTTTTTATATTAATTTGTAGATCTTGCAATAAGTATCGAAACATGGACTTCAAATATATTTATAATATATTACATTTTCTTTATTTTATGTTTTGCTTGTTACAAAATATCAATAAAATATGCTTTGTAATAAAATAATTTATTCATGAATTGATAATCAATAACTCACATATTAATTCGGACATTTGAAAGTTATGTTGAAAAGTTTCAAAAGACGATGTTTGTTGTTACAATTTTGGGGGTACTCTTCTGTTATCAAGACCGTATTTAAAAATGTATGCATGTATATGTGTGTGTGTGTGTGTATATATATGTGTGTGTGTATGTGTATGTGTGTGTATACGTATACGTATACACACACATACGTATACACATGCATACGTATACACACACATATATATGTGCATACATATGTAGATGTATACAGGAACACGTATATACACACATTTCTGAATCCGGTTCCGATAACAGAAGAATACCATTTTTTGTTTTAAATGAAAATACATCATAAGAATGAATCATCGTCTGCTTTTGAAAATTATTAATTGTTCAGAAACATATATTAAAATTTCGATATCTGAGCGAACATGGCAAGATGCTACAGATTAACAGTTATATTAGAAATTTTAGAAAAAAATCGGCATTTTAGAGACTGGAAAGGTATTCAATATATATATATATATATATATATAATCATCGGTGTAAATAAATTAATCAGCTATCTTCGATGCTATAAAACGATGAAAAATGCATGGAACTGTTGAATATGCACTGAAGACTGAGCTACATTCTAAGCCAACACGGAGGATTTGGAGATTTATCCTATCCAAAATCAAACAAAAGACAAAAATTATCGCTGTAAAACTTGCAGGGATTTAGAAGAACGGCTTGCAATAAAAAGATAACCCTGAAACTATTAGAAGAATCATTAGGGCACATGGATGCAATGAAAGATTAATAAGAAGAAAATTCTTTAGCAACAAGAAAACGACGAAACTGCGCCTGGCGTTCGCGAAATCTGTAATAAGCAAAAATTTATCGTATTATCATAATCTCATATTTACAGATAAGTCAAGTCTAGAACTGTTATGTGGCGAAAACCGAATGAAGAACAGAATCCGAAACAACTTACTATCTATTGTTAAGGAAGATAGTGGAGGCATAATGGTTTGGGATGGGAAATATAGTTTTTATAGAAAATACTATGGTTGAGAATAACATAGGCAAGAAAAATTTGGAATGAAAAATGCATTCAAGTTCTATATCCGGATAACGATCCTAAACACAGAACCCTAAACGTTCACTGAAAAAAAATGTTCACCCTAAATGTTGTGGTTATTACGTAGCTGTCCTGAAGTTATCGAAACTCCTCCATAGTCTTGAGATTTAAATCCTATATGGAACAAAACGGAATATTTTTATTTGAAAAAAATTAATAAAATCCATGTTAAAAATATGAAAAGTGTAATTTTAGCTGAAGAATAGCTAACGATGTATTGCATTCCTCGTTATTTTCATGCTGTTACACGTATATTAACCGGAGTTTATTTCAGAACTTTTTGAATAAACTATTTTTAGCCTAAAAGGCTCTATTAAAAATAATTCTTATGTAGGAACGTAACAAAATGAATATTTTTATTCGAAAAACTTAATCCATGCCAAAACCCATGAAAAGCGTAATTTTAGCAATAAGGAAAGCTAACGATGTAATGCATTCCCCGTTATTTTCATGTTGCTATTAAACATTAATTTCTTATTTAAAGTGTCCGAGTTTATTTTCAGAACTTTTTGAATAAACTATTTTTAGTCCAAAATTGTATTTTGTATTGTAAAATTTGTATTTTGTATTGTGAAATTTGTATTTTGTATTGTTAAAATTTTGGGCATAGTCCACCATATAGCGAGTCGTGTAATATAAACGGTGAATCACTTTCCAAATTTTTGCCGCCAAATACTATATTACCTTTAAAGAAATTAAATAACGAAGAATGTATGTATATTCTTCGTATTGAGAAAAAACAACGTATCTAGAGCCATTAAATTTTGAATAACGTTGTCCTCCACCCCAATATGTGCACCTGGAAACCCTAATTTTGATTTTCGAATTTTATATTTCCTATTTTGTAAAATTTTAATGAATTTTTGATTAACAAACTCAACGTTCTGAAAGCGAGCACTGTGCGAAATAATATATTTTTATCTCCAGCACGCGAGACTATATATCATAAATTGTGAAGATATGCTGTTTTTAAATATTTTGCGATTTTGCTGTTTAACCGAATTTTGTGTGGCATAAGCGCCAAGAACGTTATATTGGATAATAAAGTTAACACACAAAACATTAATAAAAAAAGACCCCAAAAAAAGTATTGCAAACCATCTGACTAAGAAAATTGAACATTGATATGATGAACAGAGAAAAGACTGAAAAAAAGCATTAAAACGTATGCCAACACTTAACACTGCATCGGGAATTCTAAACGTATGCTGCTTTTAAAAGTTTTGTAATTTTGCTGTTGAATTGTATACGGCGAAAGTGGGAAATTTTATATGCGAAAAATGGGGCTTAATAATAAAGCTAGCAAGAGTGTGTGCAACGGCAGACTGGTAGACTGCGAGCTCAGCCGGAGCGTAAAAAAACTTAACAAATCCTTTTGAGCGATCTTTAATATCTAAACTCTTTCGGATTTTTTATTGTAATTTTTTTTTTACATAAAACAGTTTGAATATTTTTTTTAAAAAAAGAAGGTTTTCAAGTTATTACAGCAGCTCACATTTGTCTGAAAGCAAATGGAAGCCAATGTAATAAGTGACTGAAACTTAATTGACCTTAAATTTTAACAAGTTAACTCTAAAACTATTTAATAATTTCTAAATTTTAATCACAGATCAAATTTACCTGCAAAAGCTCTTTTTCCTCTTTGAAAGTCATACGAAACTGTCAGATTTTGAATTGGAACATTTTTGAGAAATTCAAGAAATCTTAAGCACTCTTCTTCAGACGACTCACTATTAATATTTGAAAATATTTTCAACGCATCATCTTTTACAGCTACCGGTACACAAGCATTGTAATCGTCCTTTATTTCAGACAGCAAAGCTACCTTTCGTAACATTTCAGTTGCTTCTTCAAATGCACCAGTTATTCCAGTAACAAGAAGCGGCTCATAATGCTGCGATTCCCAACTATTACTCATGTCTCCTCTCCAGATGGCAAATTACTACTAATAAGTATATTCAACTTATTTCAAATTTAAAATAAGTAAATTAATTACAGTGGTTTATTACCATTCGCTCTTGCGCTTTTAAAACTCGTCAGTGACGAAGCAACAATAACATCCCTTTAAAAATTTATATTGTGTTAACCAGTTCCTAAAATATAAATTGAATAAAATAATAAGTATATTAATAGGATTCTGACGTTAATTGCAACTGCAACTGTATTGTAAATGTATCTACGAAGTATAAAGACTTTATACTCCGTGATGTATCTATATCTATATTCCGGAGGAGGTATTAAAAAAAGGGGGGGAATGTTTCGTTACAGTAATTGAGCAATCCTGAAGGGAATGTTAATATTCCGTTTTCACCAAAATAAATTTTGATGAAAATTGCACGGGCCTTTATAAGATCAAAAAAGAAAAAGACGTTCTAAGAAATATTCATGCTTCAGAGAAATATGAGGCTACTAAATCAAAATAATTTAGAAGGGTTATGAAGTTATCATTCTGTTTAAAAATGAATACCCTCTCTCTATATATGTTCAGCTACACACTACCTGCACCACAATAACAATAATTATCAAGTAATTTATTTGTAAAAATAAATAAATAAATAAAAAATAAAAATAAATAAGAAAAAATCTGAAAGATTTCAGATTTTAAATTACGTCCAAAGGCGCGTTTTTTTAACGTTTCGTGTGCTACCTTTTTTTATTAAATATCATGTACTACGTACTCAAACCATAAAATTCAGTTCAAAATCAATATCGCAAAATCATTTTAAAATGAACATATCTTTAGAATTTCCGTAAGTCTCGTGCGCTGGAGATAAAAATGTTTTTCTTTTTCCGTACAGTGTTGCCATTGCTCGCTTTGAAATCATTTAGTTTGTTAATCAGAAATTCGTTGAAATGTTACAAAACATAAAATCGATAATAAAGCAAATTTCAAATTCAAAATTAGGGCTTCCAGATGCCCATATTCGCAGTAGGATTACGTCATTCAAAATTCGATGGCTCTAGGTTTTAACACAATGCGAGAAACATACATACATTTATGCAGATTTTTCATTTTTTAAAATTTAATGCAGAGCGATAACATTTAGTGGCAACAATTTGAAAAGTGATACGCCGTTTTTGTGTTTCCGACGCAAAATCGCAAAACGAAAGTAATAGTCCTTCGGGACTAAATCCCTTTGGACTAAAAACTGTGTATATAGAGTTCTGAATTTCGAACTTTGAAACCTGGTCACCTTATGCTCAGCAATTAATTACTCGGATAGCAATTTAACTGGTAGTTGAACGTATATAATTAACGTATGGTATTAGTAAAAAGGGCTTTGTTTCTGGAGACTACTGTTTTCGTTTTGCAATTTTGCGTCGAATCACTAAAAGCGTTGTATCACTTTACAAACTGTGGCCGCTAAATACTGCAGCTCTGTAATATATTTAAAGAAATTAAATAATGAAAAATCTGCATAAATGTATGTATATTTCTCCATATGTGATAATACAACGGTACCTAGAGGCATTCAAGTTTGAAAAACGCACGTTCTACCCGAATATGCGCATCTGAAAGTCCAAATTTGGAATTTGTTTTATTATCTATTTCATATTTTGTAAAACTTTAACGAATTTTTGATAAACAAATTCAAGCGATTTAAAAGCGAGCAATGGCAACACTCTACAGGAAAAAAAACTTTTTATCTCCAGCTCGCGGAACTGTGTATCGGAAATTCTAAAGATATGCTCATTTTAAAATTATTTTGCGATATTGCTGTTGAACTGAATTTTATGGTTTAAGTGCGAAGAACATGATATTTAATAAATAAAGGTAACACACAAAATGTTTAAAATACGCCCCTTTGGACGTACTTTAAAATCTGAAAGCTTTCAGATTTTATTTTAAAAAATTTTATTTGATTATATTTTATTTCTCATTCTTGTTTACGAACATTATAAAAGCGAAAAACATTGTTCTGAGAAAGTACTATAACTTCAAATGTGGTGGCGGGAAATGTTGCTGTGAGAATCGTCTGCTTGTATTTATAAATTTGATTTATTTAATTTTGCCTTTATTTTGTTTATTAATGATCGAAATTATTTTATAAGATATATCCAACACATTTTCACCGAATATTTAAACATGTCTAGGGAGTTGACGACATTTCCTTTTTCTCAAAATACGCGATTTAAGTTATTGAATTCAGGTTTTGTTACGGTGGATGATTTACGCGATTTTAAACCTAGTGAGCTCTCTAAAGGTATGTATTTCCTTCTGCACTTATTTTTATGGATTTAAAAAGAATCCCCATTTTCAATATTATTATAATTATATTTATCTTATAAGGTGGGACATGAAATATATACAAGCGAACAACTAACGTGATTTTTTGTCATTTAGACGTTTTATAACATATTTAGTTTTTGACGTGTGGTTTTTAAGTGCATTTTAACGAAACTAACCTAAATGAATAGATTTCTTCCCTATCTTTTTTTATTCTTTTTCTTTTATAAGAAATCACAATTTTTGTAGCCTTGCATAACTATGCTTTTGTACCTGTAATTTGTGCTTGTTGGTCAACAAATGATCTAGTCGATAAAACTATTAAACATAGATAGTTTTATTTTGTATGTGGTTTTCTACAATGATTTTCCTGATTAATGGTGCAAATACAAAGCGAACTAGAGAGTAAAACTGATGCAGTGAAAGATTCAGAAGAAAAAAAATGCACTTGATTGTCGCTAGGAATGTAATTTTTCTAGACGGAGTAACTAGAGATAAGAAAACATCAGAATTCCGGAAAATTCTCAGGAGATGTTCTTTTGGCGAAAAGCTCAGGGCGTAGAAAATTATTGCCAAAAAAATGTAGGCTGAGGTAACTGATAAGTACCCGAGATTGTCACATTTAATTCTTGAAAGGCTTAAATTGTGGCTTTAAATTGTTTCATTCAGTATATAAAATTTTATGAGGAAAAATGAGTGGTTTTGAATTTTTCTATCCTAATGTGCTATTATCAGTATTTACTTGCTTTCTTATGGACCATTTCTGACAAACAAAAACTGTCACCAAACAGTATGATTTAACACCAGTAATGAATAAGTATGATGTTCCAACACACTCGTAAGATCTTATAACTTCAATTAATCCTTGATAAACCAATTTAGTTTTGTAAACAAGATGTTATGATATCATGCTTATCCATTATTAGTGCTGAATCACATTGTTTGGTGAAAGTTTTTCTCAAAGGTAATTGATAGAAAAGTATATAAATATTATATTATCAAATAAATGTCCTTTGAACTCTGAATTTTTGTCATTGTTATAATATTATATTTCTCTTTATCAACCTAAAGTTCATAATACGTGTCAAAATTGTAGATATGACATTTATAATATATATAGAGAGAGATGTAGATATAGATAATATTCATCTGCTTAAATCATGCTGAATTCCAACACATTTTGAAAAAAATACATATTTTTAACGTAGTTTCTTACTTTAGTACAGGAAGTGACACTATATTTCTTTATTTATCCTGGGGTCAATATATCCTGGGGGTTTTTGTCTTTGTTTTATATGCATAACTTAACTAATGTTATTAAATAAAGCTGAGAATTATCAAGAAAATGAAGATGTTAGAAAAATGTATGTTTAAATAAATAAAAATATGAAGATTTTAATTTTTTAACTGTCAAATTAAAACAAGTCAATATATAACCAGAATTTTATGTTACAGTCAAGCATTCTATTTTCACTTGATTATTATCGTAAAAGTTTGTTTCAACAGGAATAAAACCTTGCTTTTGACTGCTGGTAAATATACTGTTGAAGCCATAGATAATTTCTTTTTGAACTTTGATGATTATGTTGTCAACTTCAGTGTAATTAAATTTCTAAATAGTTTTATCTTTAGGTAAAAAATATTTTTTGCTTACTGAAATATAAATATTATTTTTATCTCTTTGTTCTTCCTACTAATAAAATTAGTGTGAAAGGGATACATTTTTTAAAACATTTAAAAATATATCTGTCTAATTAAAATGCAAAAATATAATTTTTGTGTAAAAAAGTTTTCTATTAGAAGATATCTTTCATAATAGAATAATAAAAAGATTTTATTCCGTATTTATTTATTTTTAGAAACACAACTGACAGTTCAAGAAGCTATGGATGTTTTGGACCTCGTCTTTCCAAAACCAAGCCATTCCAAATCAACTATTGAATCAAAAAGTTGTTCTGCCTTGAATATGTTACTTGAAGAAAAAGATTTGCCTCCAATAACAACTAGCTGCAAATTACTAGACTCAATTTTGGGAGGGGGCATTTCAGTCAGAAAAGTAACAGAAATTTGTGGTTGCCCAGGTTCTGGCAAAACACAGTTGTGGTAAGATACTATATATGTATGTATGCATTTTATTTAGTTCTGAACATGTGACAATTACTATTAAAACTTTTTAGCCATGAAACTGTGCTTTGTTATGTCATAGCATCATTAGTAATATATCAGAAAATTATGTGCATTTAAATTATACAGGTAATGTATAAAATGTTGTACTTTCTATTTAAAAGATGCCTTTAGCACCAGAATATAAATGTTGGCATGAAATCTGATTAGAAATTGAAATGGCAGCCCTAAAGACCTGTATATATAACTTTATGAAAATATAGCTATTTTATTAAATGCACAATTACTGGTATTAAATATACTAAAAGTTCACAAATAAAAGTGCAGGTAATTATTTCAGTAGATAGTTCTACAGAGTTTCATTCCTAGTTGCATTTGATAGAATTCTGTCAACATAAGCTCTTGAAACCAAAAGTAAATAAACAGAATAGCTCTTGGAAAAGGAATGTGTGAACTTTTAAACCAATGTATGCTCTGTAAATCTGCTTTGTAACATGATCTTTCAATAAAACACAATTCCATTCTGTGATTTTTCTAACTAAGTTTTTCAAAATTGTCTTTATCTTGTATGAATTTAATTACATTTATCTGTCATCTGGCAGTTGGCAAATCATAAAATCCATACTAATTCTTCCTTCCCATTAAAAAAAGAAAGAAAGAAAATAGAAATAAAAAAATAAATATGCTGCTTAGCACCTTCCTAAATTTGAAAATTTTGTATCCCAATCCCTTTTCTAAATTCTAAAGGTTTTGTCATCCCTTAATTCTATTTCTTGGTGTTTCTCCAAATTAAAAAAAAAAAATTGCCTTTCCTAAAATCTGCTGCTCGGTGCAGCTGCACCAGCTCTGGCATTGGCCCTGGGCTTAATAACAAATCAATTATTCTCAATTCAAGCAGCACTAAATGTAATCTTTTGACCTATGAGTATCATTGACAAAATCAGTTTATCACATATGGAAAGGAATTTTTATTAAATTTCTCCTCCTCAACACACTCGACACTTTGTAGTGGAGTTAGCTGAAGTGTTAATCATCGCTGAGCGTAATGTAAACATAAAAGATTATTATGCTCTTTGGTATTCAATTACTAATATTAATAATTTACTAATATTAAAAGTTTTGCAAAATATGAAATAGATAATAAAACAATTCCATATTCAGGTGGAAACGTACGTTATTCAAAATTTGGATGGCCTTGGGTACCGTTGTTTTATCACAGTGCGAGAAACATACATACATTTATGCAGATTCTTCACTGTTTAATTTCTTTAAATATATTATAGGGCGATAATGTTTGGTAGTAACGATTTGAAAAGTGAATAGGACATTTATAGTGAATCAGTGCAAAATGCCAAAACAAAAACAATAGTCCTTCAGAGACAAAGCCCCTTTGGACTAAAAAAAAAAGTGCTTTGCTGGTGATCTGGAGGTCTGTGTGTTAGATCATTCCAGATATTGAACGTCCAGATTTTGAAATTTTGTGAATATATATATATATAAATAACAAAAATATGGCAACTCTTAACACTCTATCTAGGTTTCTAAAACTATGCTGTTTTTAAATATTTTGTGATTTTGCTACTGAATTTTATGTAGCATAAGTGTAAAAAAAAATGTAATTTTTAATAAAATTATACGACTTCTGTAATACACCAAAAAAGGGGGGGAGGAATTACCTTGTTACATTTAGTTTCACTTCTTACGTACTGTTAATATCAAAGAGTGATATGAGCATGAGTTAAATAAAATTAAAAACACGAAATAATAAATAAAATTAAAAACGAAAAAAATGTTGTGTAGGTCATCTTGCAGGAAAACTAAACATTGATACGATGAATTGAGGAAAGACTGAAAAAATTATAGGTAAATGTATGCCAAAATTTAGCACTGTGTCTGGAATTCTAAACATATGCTGCTTTTAAAAATTTAAGAAAGTAATGAAATAAGGAAAGTAATGCGTAATAATAATGCTGAAAAGAAAAGAAAAAAAGTTTTTGCGGGAATTAATTGAAGAGCAGACTGGTAGATTCCAAGCTCAGCAAGAGCATAAAAAGACTTCAGATCCTCTAGTGCAATTTTAAAATCTGAATGCTTAAAGATTTTCTTTGTTTTTCCTTTCTTCTCTCCCCCCCCCTTTGTTTAGTCTTTAATTTGTATATTATATATATATATATATATGTAAGATCTGTTTCTACTACTCGACATAAAATAGCTCTAGATTCTACTGTGAACCTGGCGAATTCTCGCACAGGTGTGAATAAATTACCAGCACAGAAGAAGGGTGAAAAGTAACCCTTTATTAATTCAAAGTTTAACAGAAAGGTCTGACTTCGTATGTTACCAAACACGTCAACTTGCGATGAGAAACTTAAATGTAGAATATAATTCAAGTTGAATTTAAAATAGAATAATGCTGGATTAGCATGTTAATTTACACCTAACAGGTTGACTCTCAAAACCTAACAGGCGTGATGATAATCCAAAATGACCAAAAGGCTTACTAGCGTAACAGCATTACTTTTTAGATAGCAATGAAACGTATGCTGGCTAGCGAAAACATATTTTGAATAAACTCAGAGATTTCCTGTTTAAATATTCACTTCACTTACTTTAAATTTACAACCTGGCGAGAAATTACAAGGGGAAGTTGAGATGTTCAGGAAAGATATCAAACTTAGAATAAATTTGTTTTGCAAAATAAGGGAAACCCTACGTATAAACTGTTCAAAATATTTTCTTTCATGTTCATATGATCAGAAACATATTTAAAACACTCATTATGGCTCATAACTTTTTTTAGGTAAATCTTGCATAGTATTGGATTGGATGGAGTAGCAAGTTTTGTTGATACAGGCAGACTAAATCTTATTATATCTGAAAAGATAATTTGCTTTTTAGCTTCATTAACAGAAATCAATGATGAGTAATGCCTGCAGTAATCACATTTATTTTGCTTAAAACTGATACATTGAGAATATATAATAAATAATTATATTTAAAAATGTAGCAATTAATTTTTATAATTTTAAGTAAGTAGTTTGAATCTTTAATTTGTATACTTGAATTAACTTGATAGATTCTTATCAATGATAGAATTTTATTCTAGTATTTTTTGCAATGTTAATTTATGTGGATTAGTAGTAATAAACTATTTATTCAGAAATAGATATGTATAGATGGGCATTTTGATAAATGAATTTGCAGAATGAGAGGAAGGAGTTTTTTTACCATACTATAGAATAATTTTTGTTTAAATACTATGTAAGCAGTATTGGTAATTATCATATGCATATGTAAACTGCATAATTACCACAACTTAATTGCTTAGCCACATCTAGCTAAATAATTTCAGTTTATGCCTTTATCCACTATATTGGTCGCACATGTGCCTGAAAACTTATAAGTAACAATATACTTAAATTGCAGAAAACTGTACTGTGATTTCCAGAGAATTCTGAAAGAAGGATGGAAAATTAAGATTCTCTTTTAAAAAATTATTGCAAAACAAATATTCACCTCTATTTTTATTTCTTAAAATTTATTCTGAAATTTAAGATGGGTCTCATATAGATGAATGTAATAGCTTTCTCTGCATTCTTTTCATAAGTGAGCATAAAAATAATGAATACTTCATTTTATGTTCCTTTGTTGATATAGTTTGCAGTTGTGTGTAAATGTTCAAATGCCTAAAAGTTTTGGCGGATTGGATGGAGAAGCATTTTTTATTGATACAGAGGGAAGTTTTATAGTCCAAAGACTGGTTCAAATAGCATCTGCTACTATGCAGCAGCTGAAGTCTGAAGCAAAAGGTTTGTATAAATTTTCCTCTTTATTTTAACCTAAATGTAAGGGAAAATGTTCTTCATTTCTCACTGTTTTATAAAGTAATATTTTTAGAATAAAACTGATATGTTTTCTAACTTGGTTGAAGAAAGTAAATGAACATTTATCGTTGCTTGTGTTTTAGTGTCAAAAATTACTTTTTGATTATCTGCACCTCCCATGAAAAGTCATTAATGAGACTTTGCGAACTGGCAAGAAATGTTTGTTTAGCTATCTTTACTTATCTTGGGTACTATAGTAATAAAAAGAAATATCATATTTACTAGCATATTTTACCACCCTTTTTTACTAATTGTATAGTATGAAAATCATGAGAGAAAATTATGCAAATAATTTAATTTTCAAAGAACACGAGTTCAATAAGAATAAACAAATGAAAAGTATTCATGAATAAATTACGGGTACCTATTATAATATTATTTAATTAAAGGAAACCTACATTCCAATGAAAATAAATAGCCATATTAACATAAAACAATATTAACATAACTAATAAGATATTTTCATTTCTACTGTCCTATATCTTGAATCTTATTTACTGTTATTTGCGCACTGCTAATCTGTGAGCCTCAGATGATTTTATGTTACTGAAAGAGCTGTCTGTGTCATCTGCTACAGATTGTAAGTTGTTGTCATCATTCAGTTTGTTTTTCTACATTTAGTAATTTTCAGAACTATCAAGAACATTAAATATGTCCTTTTTCTTTCAGCTGTTAGTTGTTATTACTTCAAGAGAGTTCCTGAACTCACATTCCATGAGCAAATCAATTGATAACACAAGAATAATCACTATGTGAATAAATTCTTTTAAAAATTTAGGGCAGCTCACTTTCTGACCATCTTGAGGATGGGAAAAAATTACATAAATATTTAACAAATTTTCAGAACCTTATGGTAAAAAAAAAAAGTTAGGCAGAACTTGAGTAAATATGGTATTTTATGAAAAAGAATAAAAACATATATGCCTCATATTTGCATTTTTACAGTTGGTAGATGCTCTCAAGTAAAATGATAGTTAAAATATGATACGTGTATGGTGAGTGCATTCATGAATAGACTGGTCTTGTGTGCATGCCAAAGCAGCAGTTTTATTGAATGTTAAAAGCGGGAGTTGCAGATAAGAAAAGTACATGAAAGTTTAACATTCTTTGGTGTATTTTTTATGAAATACTTTTTTAAATTAGAAATGAATGTCTTTTGCAATTTTGATTTTTTTTAAGTTACATTATGCAGTATTATTGTGTTGAGTGTATTTTATGCCTTTAGAAGCTTTTTTTTATACTCTTCTACTCAAACCATTGAATGATTTTTTTTCATTTTGGTGTATTTTATTTGCACCAAATGTTACCAGTTTGACCTGGTAATGACTGTCTTTATAAGCATTGCTGGTGCAACCATATTTTTCATTTTTTATTTTATGCGTGCTGTTTAGTCTTATATGATTCTTTTTACAGTGCAATGCTTATTAATAACTATTATTTATTGTATTTCCTTTCATGGTTTTTCCCCTAGCGTTTTAGTGCTACGTTTCGAAAATGTTTGCATAATTTTCTCTTCCCTCAGTTGCACATAGTTTTCCCTTATGAAAGCTATTTTTTTAGTTAATTTTATTCCCTTAAATATTTTTATTTTTATTTAGTGTGCTCAAGTTGTATTTGCATTTTTGTATTAAGATTTCATCCATTTTATTTTCTCTGGCATGTATTATTTGAAACGCATTTTTTGCTGAATCTTCGTTGATGAGAAATGGCAAGTGTTCTTACACTTCAGAAGTTTTGCAAACATACTTCTATTATTTACATTCCAATTCGTTGTCGCCTTTCTACTGCTGATATGTTTGACGTTTTGAAATTTGTGTCTTTTGTTTGCTCCTTTCTTTTTCCTTCCTCTGATGTCCCTCTTAGGGACTGCGGTCAAAACTCATTCATGAGTCATGTGAGGAGCCTCTAGAACTTCAGCCAGATAGATTAGGTTCTACGTGATATTTGTGGCTTAAATGATTCTGTTCGATTCTTTATTCAAGATCGAGAATTCATAGTTAGAAGTTTCTTTTGACCATGTATCATGAATTTTGAGAACGATGGGAAAAGAAAATAATCGTAACTGCATAGGAAAATTTAAATTAAAAGTTTTAAAATTGTTGAAGTTAATGGTGTCAAACCTGCCAATGGAAAGTTTTTCAAATAATAATAAAATAAGCCAAAATATATTATGTAAGTGATTTTAAAATGAGTATAAAGCTATAGAAGATAAAGTAGTTAATAAGTAAGTATTTAATTTTGCTTATATAAGTTAAAAAAAAGTATTTATAATGCAAGCTTACCTCATCCAGAGCCAATCTAACAAATATAAAAATGTGTGAACAAACAAAAAGCAATAATAATCATAAGAAGAAAGTAAAAAAGAGGTATGCCCATAAAGAAACCAGACAAATTAAAATACCCAACACCAGAATAAAAAAAGTGAAAAATATGTATATGTGCTGTGGGTAAGAGGTGGAATATCCTGCTTAACAAAAAGAATAAAATTCCCAATTCTTTTCTTCGATCTGTTGGAGTTGCTTTTTTTTTTTTAATGCTAACTGGATATGATTATTTACAAAGGCATTTATGTTGTATTGGAATCAAGGATTCAGCTTGTTGCCCTTTATGGGATCAGGGTGACATGGATGACGACTATCTCAAGAACTGCCCCATTGTTTTAAAGTTTTTTAATGACAACTCTTTTGATGCTATTTTTAATCCTTATTTTCATTTTTCTTCATTTTACTGAGCTGCTTGTCGCTTAATGGCAGAAGAGCTACAGATGGGCGTTGGATTAAAAAAAATTTTTTTTTGCTGAATCAAAGTCAAAACTAAGCTAGTCATAAGTTCATTGGTGTTATATACTTGGACACTAGTAGGCATTTTTATTTCTTTACTTTTCAATTAAAATTTGTCTCTTTTGTTTTCTAAATCGATATAAAATCATATAATTACACACTTTTATTGTGTGTTCTTAATTTTACAGTTCCTGGCGAAGAATTTACTCTTGATAGGGTCCTAAAAGGAATCTATTACTATCCTTGTAAATCATATACTGAAGTTATAGCTAGAATAAACCTTTTGCATGAGTTTCTTGAGCAACACAAGAAAGTGAGCAAATTTTACTTTTTAAAATTTTTTAATTTCTTTCTTTTTCTAAAAGCAAAAAATAAAATGATAAAAACTGATGTTAAAATATATCAATTATATAGTTAATAATAATGTGTCATCCGGGAAAGTATTTAAAATTATGTTAGAGAATCACTCATTTTTTAGATGTTAGGTTTTATGAAATTTTAACAACTAATTTGTGTTTTAGTCAATAATTTACACTTTATAATTAAGGGAATAGGACATTTTTATTAATTATCACTTTAAGTTACATAAGGTGCTAATACAACACCTAGATAGTTACAAGGCCTGAGCATGAGAGCGTGACATCACAGCGGAAGACCGGCTGCTCATGTCTCCATTCCTTATTCACTCCTTGCTTTGCTTTAGCTCCTGCTCGTTTCACTTACTATTTGCAATATGTGATTTGTAATAAAATTCAGAATGGAATCTTTAAATTTAAATGTTATGTATTATTCAAGGAAGTTGGGAAGTTTTTTTTTTT
>KK112848.1:17395-30966 GCA_000611955.2 Stegodyphus mimosarum
TTTTTTTTTTTTTTTTTTAGTTGCATCGAAAAATATAGTAAATGAAAGTAAATAAGTATGAATTCTAATTTTCTCTCTATGATTATTATTAGGTAATTAATAAACCTGACCTGTAATTTTCTCTTAGTTGGAAGAAATTATCTTACATTCTGTTGACTAAAGAGATGAGATTTTTCCAATAAAGTAACATTGAGAGATATATGTATGCAGTTTCAGATTTCGTAAAGATGTAAATTTTAGAATGAATTTAACCTAATATTCATATGCATAATTTATTACTCAATGAAACTAAAACTTTTTGTTTATTATTTTCCTGTTGTTCTCTTCAAACATTTCATTTCAACCTGATATTCTAATTTAAAAGGCAGTGAAAATTTTTTTGCAAG
This sequence comes from Stegodyphus mimosarum, assembly GCA_000611955.2. Taxonomy (NCBI): domain Eukaryota; kingdom Metazoa; phylum Arthropoda; class Arachnida; order Araneae; family Eresidae; genus Stegodyphus; species Stegodyphus mimosarum. The sequence goes on from KK112848.1 coordinate 17,782, forward strand.
AGAATAAAGCATTGCTGCAATGAAAAATATGTCTGTTGGGGGGGATGACTTTTTCAGAGCTTAAAAGCTGATACACCATTACACTTACGGCAATTTCCCAGACTCTCACTTTCTCTACTGGAACGTCAATATTTAACTTATTCTTCCACTGGTAGAATTTGCATTTCTTACACGTGCTACCAAATTTAAATATTCTGGCACTGACAATTAGGGGAATGAAGGCTTATAGGATAGTAACTTAAAATTAAAATTAACTGATTATTTAAAATAAATATAAATCCCTACAAACTAAATATAAGTAAATGTAATGATCTGTAGGCAATTTTTGTCAGTACTTACAAAAAATTTCTTAAATGTTTTTTTTTAATAATTATTTGCGTGAAATAAAATAATTATTAAAAATTATCAGAAGTGAACAAGATGAAATAAAAATTTACACAAAAAAGAAGTTATATGAAAAGAAATGAAAATGTATTCAAAATATATGTAAAAAGGAATATAATTTGAAATTCATATCCATCCCAATAATGTATTGCAAACAATCACTAAAAGGTTATATTATGCTATAATATCCTATCTGGCACTTATCTTCGAATATGCTTTTTATAGTAAGTACTATTAAAAACTATAAAAAAAACTGCAAATGCTATAAAAATATCTGCCATATTTTATGCACTTATAATGCAGATATTATAACTACAAATATAAGTGTAAATGTATTATTGATTATTTCTTATATACAGGATGAGAAATCTATGCAACAGTCACTATGAATAATAATAAAAAAAAAACTTTGTGAGAAATAAAATCTTGCAAAAAGTTTTTAAATTTCAAACTACACAAGAAATAAAAGAGCTCTGCAAGAAATAAACTGCACCAAGAGATTAACAAAATTAAAACTATTCAAGAAACAAATAAACAAAGAAATATCAAATTAAAGAAAGAAACAAGAAAGAAATATATAAAATACAACAAAACATTAAATTTGTATCCATTACGACAATGTGTAAACCAGTTCACTAAAGGTAGTGTTAACATGCTCATTATGATAAGTAATGCAGTACGATGATGTTTTTAAAACTTTCTGATTTTTAAGGTTCTTTTTAATTACATAATTTTTTAGCAAACTATTTCACAAACTCAGAAAAACTTTTTAATATTTTCAGCATAATGCCCTGATAAACATATGTCTACACTTCTGAAAAGTTAACTGAAAATAGTGGTTGAACAAACTGAGTATATCTGCTGCTATGCTTTCTGCATATCTGCTATATCTGCTGCTGCTTTAAAATCAATCGTTTATATTTAGACAAAAGTAATTTGACTGTTTTCTAATAGTAACTGATATCTAATTGAGTAACAGTTTTCAGTTGAGTTATTATAATTTATTTTTCTGAATTAAGTCATTAGCAAGTATATTCAGGTCTTCTTTTAAAGATTAACTTTTCCTATATGAAATGAATAGTTAATTTAATCAAAAAAGAGAGATTTACTTGGCTTCAAGAGCTAAAATTGTGAATTTTAAGTGTTATAAAGATGCAAACATTTGTAGAAATATATCAAAATAATGTGTGCTCTTAAAAGAAAACTTTTCCCTAAGATTTTGGCAAATAAAAAATCTGTTGGAAGACATATACTGTTAATTTCATGTTAAATAATTGAAATTCTAAATTTATTTGCAAAAGTGAGTTAATAAAAATAAAATCTTTATGCAATTTAAAGCGTATTTTAAGTCCTGTGCTTATATTCAACATTTTTTTTTGTTTTGGTTTGGTTTGGTTTTCCATTTTGCTTGTACAAATCCTTTGTAATGCGAGTTTTTTTTTTTTTTTTTTTTTTTCTGAAGTTGAAGTAACAGTTTCATTACATCCTAGAAAAATCCCTTAAAATACCTTCCGTTAAAAATCCAGATTTAAAGTAAACTTTTTAACATATTTCCTGTTTAAGTATTTTTGCATTTCCTGAATTAAAAGTTTTTAGTATTTGATTTTATATTTTAGGAATAAAATGCTTTAATCTCTTTTCTCTGAAATATATGAATAAAAAATATGCGTTATAAAGGAAATAAAATGTTTTTAAAGTGTTTATTGTTCTTTCATGGGTTCTCTTAGTGTCATGCTTTAATATCAGTAATTTCTCACTTACTGTTTATTTAATTCATTAATTTTATGGCATATTTATCAATTATTATTATTTAAATTATATGTAAACTTATGAAATAAAATTAATTTATTGTTATTTAGCATTTTTTAAAAAATTTTATTTGAATTATTCACACACTGTTTAAGATGCAAGTGTCCAAACATTTGTGTAAAACAAAATTTACCCAAATTTAGTTGTTCTTAATTTCTGATCAACTATCCACAAGGTTTGGATATTTGAATATAAAATTAGGCTTAAAATGCATAGTTCCAATTTAGAAAGTGAGAGTGCAGTAAACATTTGTAAATTCTGGAATCATCAATGGAGTATTAGTTTGAGCTTGTAGGAGACTCTTTCTATTGCTTCGCTTCAGTCTGCTGATCATAATGTCACTGACCGATCAGCCGCTTGTGTTCAACCCGTATTCTTCGAGATGGTTTTGGCTAATATGATTAAATACAGTGAAATTTAAAATTTTGCTATATCTCAAGTTAATAAATAAATAAAACGAAATTTTTCCTCTCCAGTTGTGTGCTCAGTTTGCACAGAAGTACTGTATTTTTCAGTGTATAAATCAACCTCTAGATTTTATCCAAACAATCAGTAATTTTAGGTATATTTGGTGTGTCTGTCAGTTCTCTATTACTAATTGATGATGCAGATTTTCAACCTTCAAAAGCAGAAACGTTGAGGCTATTCAATAAGTTTAAATAACAAAAAATTAATTAAATGTAAAATTATTTTTTATAAAATGAAGTATTTCAGTTCTTTGGATGAAAAAGATGATTATTTGTGGAACACTGATAGCCAAAATGAAGTTTAGTAATTCAGCCAGAAAATGAGATCCATCAGTGATAGAAGATAAAAAGAAAATAAACAAACATTTAATTTATGAAGATGATGGTTGATTTTAGGTCTATATTTTTTATCTAAAAATAAACAAATTAGAATTTGAAAAAGGGGGTAATTTGCAAAAATTTTGTATTTTCAAAAATGCTTCATCATCACATGTGGAAACTATTATTTTCTTCCTGTAAAAAATTTACATAGATACTATTTAAATTAAGCAGTTTAAGCAAAAATATTTTTATTTATTTATGTTTTATTTTAAATTATAGTTATTTGTAATTTATCACTTTTATTAAACATAATAATTAACATTTTTTGTAAATGTATATAGAAGATCATTATTAATTTGTTATGTTTAGTGTATAAATCAATCAGACTTTCAAGTTTTTTTTTTTCCTTAAAATGTCAATTCATATGCCTGAAATTATTGTAAATTGGCCAAAGGAATCCATTCAGTATGCATATTTTTCTTTGTAAATAGCTGACGTTTGGCTGAAATGCCATGGAATAGAAGATATAATTTATTCATCAATGATAGCAAACTGCATATCACTCTGTGGATCTGCTAGGGAAATTGCATAGAAATTCAAAAGAGCATAAGCATAGAAAGAATAAAAACTGATAAACCAAATCCATAAAAGAACTGTTATGTGTATGACATTAATAAGGATTTCTAATTATATGTGTAATTTTTGAAGAATTTCATCACATATAGAAAATACTTTTATTATTAGCACACCAAACACAATCTTTATTGTCATAATTTACTGCAGTAAGCTATTCATTAAAAATGCCCATTTCAGTATAAAATAGGGATAAATTCTTGCAAAACCAGAAATTCGAAAGCAAATATTAAATAGAGTATTAAGTAGCAATTATGATGTGAAGTATTATACTGTTATGTGGAATATGCTTTTTAGTATTATTATCACGTTAAATTGAATTACTATGTAATAATTTTTTATAAAATATCTGTAATAATTATTTTGCTATAAGCTTTCATTCCAGTAAGCTGTTGTTATTATTATTATAATTATTTTTTGCTAATAAAATAAATTTAAAACATTAATTTCTTTTTTATTATTATAGCAGCATTTTTCATCCTTATAAAATTTTTTCCTGCCTTGTAATTCTATACTATTTCGTGTAATTCACTGTATATGAAAATAATTCTTTTATGAATAGTGAACTTATTACTACTCAATCAGTTATTAAATATAAAATGCAATTTAATTGAAATTAATCATGTATTATCTACTGTAAATATTTAATTTTATGTATATAATATACACATACATTATATTATGATGTATTTATATTCTAGATTGCAGTTGTAATTATAGATAGTATAGCATTTCATTTCCGATATGGATTTGATGGCACATATTCTCTTCGCACGCGACTTTTGAATGGTATTATGCAGACTCTGGTGAAGGTGGCTAACCAGCATAAGGTTGCTGTGAGTATATTTAAAATATTTTATGCTTAAAACGATTGTATTAAATGTATTTAATCCATCATTATGCTTAATGTTTATTATGTTAGTATAAATTTTTCTGTGGTAAATTTTATTTTTTAATTTATGGTAAATCCTAGGTGATAACATTCATGTTATCACCTAGGAGAGTTGGTGTGCATATCTTAATAATTCTGTGTCAATCATTACAGCAGCCAAAAATCTTTAATAGCTCCCAAAATAATGTCAAATAAATCTTGCAATTTTGAAGTTAATGCATATAAATTCAGTTAAATAAGAATTTAAATGCTATCATGCAGTTGTCAGGGTTGCCACTCAAACAGGAGAATTAAATTCCTTGGCTTTTCCAGGTCTGTCAGGTGTGTTTTAAGAAAATTGCAGTCTATTCATGAAGCATGTATTGGCTGTGCTGAGAGATAAATTAATTATGGTACCACTTGAAAATACAAAAATTTGCCAATTACATATGATTTACATATATAAAATCTCCAAAGCATTACTATTATAACTATAATTGATATTGTTTTTTCCACTAAAGACTGAGATTAGAATCTGCCCAGTCTAAAAATTTAATTACAGTAATCAACGATATTTTGGCAAATATAGTTATATTAAATGGTTAGCCTAGATGATTGATTACTATTTTTTATTTTACTGCAAAATGATAAATAAGGCATTTATTAAAAAGAAAAAAAAAGGTTTAAAAGATTTTGTGGTAAAATCCAATATGCTATGGCTTTGGCACGATATTGAAAATTGTTGCCAACACCAAAATGACACATTTACTACTCATCATAATTTTGCCAAATCCTGTGTGTATTATATGCTAGAATTAAGCCAATTTTGTTTTATACGAGAATGGGAAGGTATTTTCTTTAGTTCAACTTGCACTGCACATGTACATGCGAGTCTTTTGATTCTTGAGGTTACTGAAAACTTGCTTTGCCTTTCTAAAAGATAGTTTGATTGGAGCTGCAAAAATTGGTTCTGCACCAGCTGCCCAAATGATGTTCATGCGATACATAATTCGCCAAGAAAGTGATGGCTTCCAACACTGATGCAAAACCCGCTTTTTGGGGGATCACCATATGAAATTCCCTGACTTTTTGAGATTTTGAGTAAAATATTTAAATTCTTCGACTTTTCCCTGAATGTTGTGGGTAATTTTTGAATTCCCTAACTTTTTCCGGTTTTCCACGTAGTGTGGCAACCCTGAGTTGTACAAAGTTTCTCTTTTTGCTGTTTTACAGAACTCCATAGTCTTTTGACAGATTGTATGTGGACACCAGATTCTGTATTGATGAAGTTAAATGTATGATTGGCTTTATAATATTTAAATCACAAAGCTTGTAACTCTTTAGTTGTACAGAGTTGTAAGGTCTTTCAAGAATCAGAAAAATTACACTTCCATGTTCAGTTATACCTTTATGATTTTGATTTTACTTGGAAATTTTACAGCAGAATGTTCATTGTTCTCCATACACATTTCACTGAACAACCATTGCTCTAGAAACATTTTATCCATTTGAGTTTTGCACTTAGTGGAAAAACTTTGCTAATTTCCACTGTTCTATTAAGCCCTTGAAGTTTTTTCAATGATTTGGATAGAAGGTTAATTGCATGAACTCCTTGCAAATAGCTATTCCATTTGAATACTATCTTGCCAACCAAATCCAGCTGTCATTTCCCCATGCAATAGATGCTAATTCTCTGGACCAGCTGTAAATGAATCCGAGTACAATCAAAAATGTAATTTTGGATCTCTTTAATCATGTCCCTTTTCAAATGGATATATGTTTACTTGCAAGTCTACATGTTTCATTGCTTAAATAAAGTATTATCGTGCCTGTCAGTGCATAATGTTTTTGATGATGGAGTCCAGGAATTTTTACTAAAATTCAGTACCCATTGTTCTGTAGAAGTCAGGTGCAAATTTTAATTCCATTTCAACATGCAAGAAAAGAAAAAAGAATAGTTAGTGTAAACATTGCTTAAATGCTGAATACACAAACAAAACTGTTAACTACTGTTAAAGTTATCTGTATCTAAAAACTTCTGTAGAAGTCGGGCAGTGCAATGTTTGATGCCAATTCACTAAATTGAGCACCATCTTTCCTGAGCAGTGAGATAATATGAAAATATAGTTTATTAACATTGAATGACTTTTATTCTAGGTTGTATTAACAAATCAAATGACTACTAAAATTGATGGTGATGAAAGTTCCCATTTAGTTCCTGCTCTGGGCGAAAGTTGGGGTCATGCATGTGCTATTCGTTTAATTCTTTCATGGACTGATAAGAAAAGGATGGCATATCTTTTAAAGTCACCATCAATGGCTGAAGCAAAAGCTCAGTACACTATCACTGTAAGTATGTTTTTATATTTTATATTTAAAATATGGTAAAAACTGGGATATGTTTAAAAAATATTCAGTCAAGAAAATGCAGAATAATTGAGTTAAAGCAAGGATAGCTGAAATAATTTTTGAATACTGTATAGATTATTTCAGCTGTTCTCAAACTTTAGGGCTTGCAGAGCCCTTTTCAGAACCAATTTTTCTAATAGAGCCCCTTTATGTCTTACAAGTTAATGATGTTAAATAATAGTATTGTATAAGTAAGGAAAAGGTACATATATGTAAAATATAAAAATAAAGGAAAATTATTTACAAATTACAAACTTAATTGGCAATAGCTCTTTAAATTCCCAATTTTAGTTTAAATGCAACCCCTTCAAAGGCTCTTTATTATGTCACTGAAGTTGTTCTTTACTTGCAGTAAATTGCAGTGTGAAAGTTCTTGCCCAATCGTCATTTAAAATTCAAATAAAGAGTTCTGAGCTATAAATACCCTAGCTGTGTAATATGCGTCATTTTCTATAAAACTGAAATTTAAAATTAAAATTCACATTTTAATCATCAAGCTAGATGTGCTTTTCTTTGAAATTCTAGTCTACTATACAATCAGTATGTGGGCTACCTCTCTCTAAAACATCTTTGCCGCGATGAAAAAGTGAATCGATGATGCCATCCCTAGTCAACATCAAGTTATCTACAACTAAATAAATCGCCATATCTTTTAGTTGGACAGAATGCATTCTCGTGCTTCACAAAGTGTCATCTAGAAACTGCGTCTGCAATTGTCAAAAGACCTAGTTAATGCTTTCATGTGCTTCCATTATATCAGTGAAAAGTGTTTGCAGAATCCAGGTCAATGTTAAATTTTTGTCTAAAGTTTGTGCAGGAAATTTTCTTTACTTTGAATTGCTCATATGTTTTGTCATTGCATTCTTGTTTGTCAACCTGGAAGTTAATTATCATGCAATGTTTCTGTGATTGAGTAGTGCTTTAAGTGTGTCTACTAAAAGTGATGTCATCCATTTCATTTTTCCATGTTTTGATTTCAGTATAAGCGTGTGAAATTAACAATTATTTCAGCGATACAGAAACAGAAATATGCCAGCGATACAGAAATATGCCAGATTTCAGCGATACAGAAATATGCCATTAAAGTTCACAACAAGTATTTTTGTTCAAAAAATTATTTTGATTTTGCTGTTTTGAAAAAACATAAAAATTATTGTTGATGTAATAAGAACTTAATAATTCAATAAGGTATACTTATGAAGTGAACAAAGGAAGTAATGAGTATTTAATAATTTATTTATTATGTTTTAATATTATTCTCATGTTTGAATAAAAAATTTATTCAGTTTTGATAATAATATAATAGATGCACACATGTTCTCAGGGCAAAATTTTCAAACAAAATTCGAAAATTGTTTCTGTAGATAAAGAAATTTACTTATATCAAATTATTTGTTGCCGCAGAGATTATCGGGTAGATAAATATTTGACATCTTTTGAAAACAATATAATTAAAAAGGCCTTTTCAAAAGAAGAAAAATCAGCTCTCTATCAGAAACATTCTTTATCAAGGTTGTGTTTTACAAAATTACTAATAATACATTTGATATTGTTGATTGGTGATGTGTTTTGAGCTTTTTTCCGGTTTCTTTTACTGAATTTTGTCTTTTAAGATTATTGCTGCCATTTGTTATACTCAAATTTCCATGGTAATTTTTTGTTTTTCATGACTTGTCTGTAATGGTTATAGGGTAGGTTGCACTAGTTGTACCATAGTTTAAGTAGTACCTTTTAAATATTAGGCGTAATATCACACCAACTGAGCCCCTTTCTTCAAAATGAGTCAGTCAGCCATATTGTTTCAAATTATGTTTGCCTTCCTCTAATATTTGATAAATCTCACGAAGAGAACATTATTCAGTGCCTAAAATGCAAGGGATGGGTACACGACTTATGTGCTGGAGCTGACAAGAAAATGAAAAAATATCTTTGTGATTATTATTGTAATTAATTGCATAAGTAAATTAATTGAGAAAAAGAAAGTTTTATTATATTTATTCAATTTTAAATCTAGTACGACTTACGTTATAGGTGGTACAACTTAGAATATTGGAATATTAGTTGTCTAAATTAAGTTTGCATTCATAAAGTTTATTAATTTTATCCCAAGAGAGTAGACTTTATGGAATTTATTTAATAAATATCAGTAAAGACAACATAAGATATTATTACTGCACATAGTTTTTATTTCCTTCATATGTCCTATGATCTGTATATATTTTTTCTTAGGGCATAAGACTTACTCAACTTTACCTTATATGCTTTTGTATGTTCTAGACAAGGTTATAAAATCAATTTTAATTTCAAGGCAAACTGTAGTAGTAAAATACAAAAGAGAATAAAATGTTTAAGTGTATAAAATTTCCATAAGCAACTAATAAAAAAATCAATCATTACAAGGAGATAAAAAACTATGTAATTTTCATATAAATAATTTTAGTGCGTAAAGAAGGTAATATTCAACATTGTACAGATAATTATTCTACACAGAGATAAATAAAATATTCCTTGAATAATAATAATTTAAGTGTAGTAATATACTGCACTCAAATAATAATTTAAACGTAGTAATCGTGCAAACATTTATAAAATGTTTCACTTGAGTATATTATAAATACATTGAAGATATCAGTATTGTAGATAGACATTTTATAAATCACATGAGCGTAATTAAAAAGAGCAAAAATGTGCATATCGATTTTAAATTCATCGATTAACTGAACGTGACTGACTGATCTTTAAATAAATTAAAGATCTTATTGAACACTGAATGGCAACATTGGTCGCTTGGAGGATAACTGAAGATTTAATGCCTTGTGGAATAGTTAAAGTTGTCACAGGGACGCCTTGAACAGTAAATGCTCTAGTAGCATAACATAATGTAGTGTATAGATTTTTCTAATGCCAAAACAACTAAATGTTTTAAAGCCAGGTTTGTGGAATGAAGTTGTGTCTAGTGTTCAGTGTTGCTTAGCAATGATTATGAAAGAAAAAAGATAGCATAAATTTTTTAACATTAATGAATAAATCTCTAATCAATCATTTATATTTTTAGTAAAATATTTGATACTTATAAAAGTCAAAATTCAGCAAATGTATGTAAGCTATTATGTACATTTTTTTCCCTTCCTGTAACACAATATCTCTAATTACATTTTATAACAGCATTTATAGGGACATCTGTAAAAGCATTTAAAGGGTAATTTGATAGAATTTACAGGGTAATTTATAGGTCATTTCATTATAGGTAGGGAATTTTTCTATGCATTAGCTGAAAACCTAATTTGACATTTCATTTATAATGTAAATATTTCAGTCAATGTTTTTGTTGTCTTGCCCATGAATTTCATGAAAGAATGGTTGCCAGAGCCTCAAAGAGGTTGGACTTCTACTTCCACCCCAGTTTTGACAGAGAGGACCTAGGGGGATGGACCTATCACCAAACCACGAGAGAGAACTTTCGGCTAACCATGTGTTTAGAAAGCCCTCATGCTCCAAAGACACTGCATTTACAGACATCCATCCATCCATTCTCCAGGATTCGAATCTTGTCCTTTCAGTGCTGCAATAAGCTTCCCTAACCACTATATAGTCTGGGCGGCTCAAAACTGATTTGACTGTACAACTGTGGTGCTTCCATCAGACCTTCAGTTGGAAGCTATTGATCTCTGCAAAACGATGATATGCTAACATGATGTTTAAAGAAATGGATCTAATCTAATTCTGTAAACATGCTTTAGAAGATAAATGTGCTCAATTAAATTATATGCATGGTGATTTATATCTGTGTTTGGGATTACTTGCCAATATGAAAGGACATCTTTGAAAATGAAGTATATAAAGTTGCAATACAGGTCATTATTAATAGATGACCATTTTCAAATGCTAATGATAGGAAGTAGTAACCTCAAACTCCAGTATTATGAAATATTATCTCAGGAAAAACAAATACCTTTATCATATTAGTACAAAATGTAATTTGTTCTGAGATACATTTATTAATAAATGGCAATGCAGGTAGCTCCTACAATGCAGTAGATACGTTCCTTGAAAATACCATATTGTGGAAAATTGCATTATAGGAGATATCAAGTTAATAAAAAACTGGGATTCGGTTCTAAAAAGAGAAAAACTGCCTTTTATGGTGTAATATATTCATAATTATTTTAATTTATGTGCATAAAAACCATGGACGGTTTGCTACATATAGATAACTTCAAGCAGAGGGTGAAAAGGCCACTTTAGGGCTGTATGTGTTCTCAGGTTAGATTGTCTTGACATTGTGCATGAAAATGACACATTTATGGGCACTTGGCCCAATTTCTGCGTTTTTCCATCCACATTGGAGCGAAAATGTGCTGTAAAGGTACCGTGTTGTAGGAGGCCTACCTGCAATTTTTTATAGTAAGTGTCAGCAAAATTTGCATGAATGTTGTATAAAAAGATCACTTCCTAAAAACTTTTGTAACTTTTTTTTTTAACTGAGCCTAGACTTTTCACGATCAGCCCCTTTCCAAATAAAAGTTCGCTGACCCCTGGTCTAAATTATTGAGAGAACTTATTTGAACTGAAATCAGTAAATCAGATTTTGGTTATATGAAACACAATTCTATAGACAAATTTCACAGACTCAGAAACCAGTCATTTTCTTAAAAAACATATCCTTTTAATCATTTTTAATTTTTGAATTATTGCTAAAACTGTGTGACTTTAAATCTGGGCACCAGTTGATATGGCATATAGCTTGGCCCACAGTGTTTAACAAATGTAATAGATTGTAAACTTTAATGAAGCAGTTTTATAGTACACAAAGACTAATGTTTCCCCCCCTCCTTTTCATGAGTTACTGCTTAGCCATAAGAAATATTTCTTTTTTGAGAAACAGACTAAAGCAACTCATGCATGATTGTAAGGAAAAACTAGTTACAAAGGTTAAGAAATGCACATAGTTTTTAAAAAATTTTAAATAAAATAATAAAAATTTGTTATTACAACATACTTTTATCATTGATACATGCTATCTTTTGACTGCATTATTATTATTGCCTACATTGTGCAATAAATTCTGACTATAAAATAATAAGGCAACAAAGTAAATGATAGTCTTTATTTCAGAATTGCACAGTACAATTTTATTTTATATGGGAACTAAAAGTACAGCGCTGGTGTTAAAAGGTTTTCACATTATTACTAACATATATTTTTAAATTCTGGAATGAAGAGTTTAATTCATGTTCTTACACTTGTGTTTAAAAGGAAGTGGAGGATTTCTTTTTAATTTGTAGTGTAATTTAGAATGTACTATGATAAGACTATGATAATAATCAGATATGTAAAAAATTATAAATTTATATAATGTAAACATATTTTTGCAGAAAGATGGATTTAGGGATGTATCCATTGCAGTCTAAATGGAAATGCTGTAGACTAGATGTTCTCCAGGCAGATCTAAAAAAATATGCTACATTGCTTTTTTTACTGCAATTAAGTTGTTTGATTTTTGAATTATAAACTGTTGTCATATCTATTTTATTATTAAAGAAGAATTTTCAGTATTGTTTAACTTTTCTTTTGTGGCATTTAATTCATCTACATAAGCGAAAAAATCAAATAATATTTTTAAAACTAGGTCCTTTATTTTAGGATGCAATGATATATCTAAATAGAATGAAAATTCCATTTTTTGTTTTCCATCTTTTAAATGAAATGGTTGGGACTTTATGCATGTGCCATCCAGCCATCTGACAATCCTCCTTGTGCTAAGTGTAAAAAATAAGAATTAATTAATTATTTTTCTAGTATGATGATAAATATTTAAAATAAATAAATCATAAATTGGAAAAAAGCACTTGGCACAACCAAGTGCAAAATTGCAAAAAGTACAACCAGATAAATCTTCAGTTATTGATTGCATTAAATATGTGATCACATGCTACATAAATTTCCAATTAACGGTGCAAATTTGCGGGTGTTTTACATGCAAATTTGCAGGTGTTTCTGCTCTAGCAAATGCATGTTCTATTTTATAAATAGATTTCTAGTTTTACTTCATTTAGTTTTGACAGACCATGATAGTAATGTTGCAAATCATAAACTGTAGGCATAATTTTGCAGTTTGCAATTAGAAGCATGGATAAAGTTAAAAAAATCAGCAAGGATTGACACCAGTGTAGTTTAATTGGAGAACTGAAAGGCACCGATGTAATTTTGAAGTACAGTGAACTGTCTAGAACAGGGATGGGCAAACGTTTTCGTTCGCGGGCCAAAAATCAAAAAAAAAAAAAAAAAAAA
>KK112848.1:40332-76855 GCA_000611955.2 Stegodyphus mimosarum
TCATCAATTGCAAATTCACTTAATTATTATAATTAATCATTTTTGATTTTCTTCAGATGAAAAAAAATATAAAATTGGAGGCTTTCATGCATTGTGCTAAATATATAAAATTTAAATTTATAAAAATATTTTGCAAATACAAAAATGTATATTGAAATCTTGTGAATAAAAATAATACTAGCACCTGCTTCATTTTCTTTAAAAACTCTGAAACTTCATAGGAATCCCACTGAATATTGTTTACTCCCAAATCCAGAACAGAACATAAATTCTCATTGGGAATAGTCAGAATGTGTATCTGTATGAAAATAAGTTAAACTGAAGTGCTACGTACTTACTAAAGGAATTTGAATGTTTAATGACGTGCATCAGATATAAATAAAATGCTTACCTCCTCTTCTTTCAAACTAGACAGAGCAGTTTCTAAATTTTGTAACATAAGTTTTAATTCATTTCTAAAATCATAGTAAATTTTTTCCTAAAAAATGCATCAAACATCATATTATTTAATAGGAAAATATACATAAGTGTCTAGAATTAATATTACAAACATAGAATGTGTGATATCTCGAAAAATAATTGGCTTATTGTAATGAAATTTTATGCACAGATGTCAAATATTATGGAGACAGCCAATAGTAATATAAAAAAGTAAACAGAGGGTAAATGTTTTGCGATGTGCAAATGAAACCATAAATAGCCGAAACACGACACCTCTTATTTCCAGAATAGTCTAGTTAATAAGAAGGGTGGCCGCCCCTCACAGCTTGATGGTCCTTCGAAGAAGCTCTTATACTGTAAATCAGGTTGTAGTTCATAGCTTGTAGAAATAAATACCATTTTTTTCTAAAAATGATAATTTTAACACTTAGAAGTTTCTGGAAAGGTGTCACTGTCGCGCAGTGGCTGTTCTTAGGGCATCCAAAATATATTCTGTTGGATTTAGGTTTGACAAATTTTCTGGCCATGCCATATGATGGATAACTAACTTCTTCCACAAAATCGTCAGTCAACAGATCTATATATATGGTCTTGAGTTATCATCTCTAAAAGTTAAGTTCTCTCCAATACCACTGAAAAATTCTTAAGGTTCAAGAACCTCAACCCTGAAATGATCTGTTGCTGAAACATGACATCTGCCCACAAAAGGATTCCACTTCCACCAGAGTGGTCGATTTCCCTTATATTGGTGGGACAATAGCAGATTCCCATGCCTGGCAGCGCAAAAGACGGGTTCTCTTTGAAAAGCTGTTGAAAGGAACACATACACCTGGTCACTAGGCATAAAACTGCTCTCTTAAATGCCTTTGTGCAGTCTGCCTGTAAATTATTCTAGACGCAGCCGCTAGCTCTTGGCCGGGCCTTCTGAGGAGGGTACCTATAGTTTGGAATTTGCGCTATAAATCTCATTATAATCACTTGGATATCAGCATCCAAAACCCTCGTAATCATCAAGCTAACTCTGTTTCAGACTGGCCGGATTCAAGCCAACCAGTTGTTCTCCAACTCAGTACATCGCCTAATGATTGCAAGAAATAATTTTAATTGAAATCAGATAGTTGGTGAATTTTACGGATTCGAAAACTATCATTTTTGCAATTTGTTTTTCAAAAAATAGATTTTTTTAACAACCACTAACAAACAACTGGATACTTGCATTAAATTTACTGTTCCCCAAATTATTTATGATGTAAATATTTAATATACAGTACCCGTCGCTTAATAAACTCAGCCGCTTATTACGTCCAAATTTCTGGGAATCAAAACAAATGTATAGTTATGAAAAACCGCCGTTTATTAACCTTATCTCCATTGCTTATAAAACTGAAACTGGCAAAAGACTGATTCTTCAGTTCCAGAATATCCTACTTGTATACATCCTAAGTTGTTTGCAAGGTCATCTATTTATCTTATTGTGTACCGTAGCTTAGGTTTCATTCATATTTTTGTTCAGGTATTCAGTTCTTCAGGTATTCGGTTCTTTTATAAAAAGGGATTGTCAAAAATTTAATTTATCTACTCCCCTCCGGTCTCTTAGCTGTGAGACACTGGTTTTAGAGCTCTTTGTTCACACTACAGATCAAAGGTGCAGAATTTCCTTAAGATTAACATGAATCCTATGAGGGGTACTGTAAATAAATGACTATTTCTCACGAATACCAGCTAATAGGAGGTGTGAGAGCAATTTTTGCATCTCATCTTTTAATGTTTCCCCTTTCCTTTGGGATATACACATTATTTTCACAGAGAGTTCTAAAATAAAATTCGTGAAATGCATCTTTGCATTAACGTAAATTAACAGTTTGTGAGTCTGTGAATGGAATGAGAGCGGGAACTGCAGGCTTTAAAAATGCAAAGAAAGTATTGACTATGCCTGTAAGCATGAAGTGGCAAATCGGCTTAACTGACAAAGTGCAAATTTTCCGCTGGCTAAAAACATGAGTTTTGAGATTGAATAAATCATTGGAAGAAGCATTTTTTTTTTTTCAACATTTTGTGAACTTCGCTTGTAACAGTTTGAAAAAACTGAAGCTAAAAGATTTAAAGCTGAAAGAAAAGGATAAATCATTAAAACATCTTGATGTTCTTGGTAAGTTCAGCCAGAGAAAAACTGCATTTAAACTGGGAATTTCACAAACAGCATTACGCAATTTACTTAAAAAAAGAATTACTACAGTTCACGAAGAACTAATAAAAGTTCAAATATATCAAAGAAGCGCAAAAAAGACGGAAACTCGACAGACATTGGAATTGCTTTCTTAGAATGGTTACAAGCTATGAAATTTTGAAAAATCCCCTAATATTTAGAACTCTTTTCATTATACTCGTAAAAGCTGTGGAATTAGCTAAAACGCTAGGAAAAAAATTTGTATCAATTAACGAATGGCTCACAAGTCAGAAAGAGAAAAATAACATTGTTTATTGAAAACTGGCTGGCCAGGAAGACGCACATAATCCAGGCGGCTGATAACTATGTAAGTGACTTTACCTATAGGCTGCTATACAAGTCAGAAGAAATTTATAATACAGACTTAACTAATCCGTGTTATAGAACATTAATGTTTAAATGTGAAAAAGGATATGTTTAAGTAACTGAAGGAAAGCGTTACTGTATAATTGGCGTGCAATATCGACCCAACAATTATGAGGACAGCACTAATAATTGATATAAGTAAAAAACTTTGATATTTGAAAGAATTCAAGCATCAAGTTGTTTACTAGCTTACCATAGCAACAAGAACTCATAAGAAAAATAGTGTTTTTTTTTTTTTTTTTTTTTAAATGGGACGTGGAATTGAAAAATGAAAAAATAAGTAATAGTTTAATAGTAAATAGTTTACTAGTACACGCACCTCTCATCTCAATCTGAAAAACTTTAGTGTTTCTTCCTGCAGATAAAATTCTAACATTCAGCCTTTAGATCAAGCTTTCAAATAGCACTATAGAAAAACGTTCAGAAAATGATAAGCAGAATTCAAATGTTGTGAAAATGCAAGTATTTCAGTATTTTTGATAGAAGCCACGCATACCATAGTGAATGCAGCCCCCTGCATTAGGTCAAGCTTATAGTTAAAAACTTTTAAAATATGTGACTTTTATATAGAAGAAGCCTCACAAGAATTAAAAGCTAAAGCTGCTAATGTTTCAAACATCGATGAGGGAAGTTATGAAGATTCATTTTTAGAATATGCGCCAGTTGGCAACAATATTGAGACAGCATATGTAAAGCAGTACCAAGATCGCCATTTACTAAACTCAGCTACTTAATAAATTTATAGAAATGGAACAGAAGTGATTTTAGTAAACGTCAGATACCGTATATATGTGCGTGTGCGTGTGTGCATCTAAACAGACAATTAAAAACTGATTTTATGAAGATTTCATCACTTACTTGTAAAAGAATATTTTTTATGAACACAGGTATATCATATCCTAAGTATTCTAAAAGTTTTGCTTCTATAGATATTTCCTCTAAATATAATGGGAAATTAACTTGATATGATAGTGCTTCAGGCAGATATGCTATTTAAGAGGAAAAAAATACTATAATATACAAAAAAAAAAAAAAAATTGTTAAGACAGATTATTCTGAAAGAGGCAAACAGATAGTTTATGCAGAGAAATATTTCAAGAATTAAAAATTTAAGATCTTAATTGAGAAACGGGCAGAGAAATAAATATTTAAAAGGTTCCTATTTGCTATTTAAAAATTTAAAATAGACAAAACAACAGTCTTATGCTTGTCATAGATTTTAATTAAAATGAAGCTAGGATTTTAATTAAAAGTCTACGTCAAACGCAAGGCTGCTGTTTTGCTTATTTTGAATTTTATTTGGCATGTTTCTCTTCTTCTCTGATATATAAAGGAGTTTTAAAAATATTTTGTCAAGTCAAAATAATACATTTGCACTGTTTTCAAATATTGTTTTTATTGGAGAAACAGAAATCACTGACTATTAAATTATTCAGTCCAATGTTTTTTTTTTCCACTATTCTATTAGCGTAAAATAATTTCTGATGGTCAAATATAGTTATGAACAATTGCACATAGGGCTTGAGCAGAAATATATATTTTGTATACAAAAAGAAAACGCAAATACATAGTTATAAAATTCACAAATTATTTTGAAAATAAAGATTCCATTAAGAATTTTCATTCTTACGCTGATATGTGCATTTAGTGCTATTTCTTTTATGTGGTAGCATGCAAATATTTAATGCAATGTAATGCTATATGTATTTTTATGTCATCATTAAATATATTCTAACTGAAATGCAGGGATAAAAACCTACCTCTAAATAAAGTACAAAATTAATTCACTATTTTAGATTGAATTCTAAAAGAAAGATAGCAGTATGATATGTTTCATTTTAAATCTCAATTTTGTTTGCACATGTTTGATATATGTTACTTAAGACATGCACTTACAAATATAGCACATATATATTTTGAGTAATTAAATGCTTCGATGATTAGATTTCAATAATATTGCAAAGATATGGAAAATATTTAATGTCGTGTTACAGGTATTGCGAGAATAATCTTTAAAGGAATAATTTTGATACTTCTATTCAACAAATTTCGAATTTAGAAAACGATTAAAAGTAACGCTTACTTGTAGACTTCGTACGTTTCTGTAAAAGCTTCGTATGAAGAAATTTATTCAGATTTTCACTTGCTGTAATTTTCCATGCTTCATATTTTTTAATCTCATAAGTTTTAAAAAGGAGCTCTGTTTTCCTGAAACGTTCTTGAACCTGCAAAAAATCATAAGCATATTATTTTAAATTTCACAAAAATTGTTGGTACTTTTTGATATATAGAGTGTGCTCGTTGTAATTGTATGCCAAATATGATGACCTGTTTATTTCACCTCACTAGGGTTACGTAATGACGTCATTATAAATAAGGAGGAAGAATAAATATCAATAACTTTCTTTTATTTTTTTAAAGTGTTGTAATATGTTATATATATATATATACACAGTCCAGTCACATTAATGTGACCATCTGTCAAAAGCCAGAATAACCACCTTTCGCAGAGCGGACTGCTGCGAGACGTGCAGGAAGAGAGTCACATAGGTCCCTGAAGGTGTTCTCTGGGATGTTGAGCCATGCCGACTCTAATGCCGTGGCCAGCTGCGCTAGATTACGCGGTTGAGGATCCAAGGCGCGAACAACTCGATCGAGATGGTCCCACAGATGCTCGATTGGGTTTAAGTCAGGTGAGTTTGCTGACCAGGGGAGGACAATAAACTCATCCTGGTGCTCTTCGAACCACGCACGTACACTGGCAGCTGTATGGCACCTCGCATTGTCCTGCTGGAAGATGCCATCATCCTGAGGAAAAACAATGCGCATGTAGGGGTGAACATGGTCCGCAAGGACAGATGCGTACTTGTATTGATCCATTGTGCCTTCCACAATGATCAGTGAACCTAGAGAATGCCAGGAAAACATTCCCCAGACCATAATGCTCCCGCCTCCAGCTTGGACCGTTCCGGCAATGGTTGCAGGGTGGTTCCTTTCAGAGGTTTCACGCCTTATACGCCAACGTCCATCTGTCCGATGGAGCATAAAACGCGATTCATCCGAAAACGCAACCTGTCGCCACTCAGTGGACGTCCAGCTGCTGTACTGGCGTGCAAATTCTAGCCTTCGCCGTCGATGAACAGCAGTCAGCATAGGTGCACGAACCAGGCGTCTGCTTCGGAGGCCCAGACGCAGCAATGTTCGCTGAATAGTACTTTGGGAGACACTTTTGGTAGCCCCTTGGTTCATTTTGGTGGTCAGTTGCTCAACGGTAGCCCGTCTATCTGCCCGAACGCATCTCCGCAACCGTCGTTCGCCTCTGTCATCTATGGCCCGTGCTGCACCACATTTGCCACGTCGCTGATTTTGGACAGTCCCATTTTGCCATGCACGGTACACTTTTACCACGGCGGCACGCGAACAGTTCACAAACTCAGCCGTTTCGGAAATGCTTCCACCCTTGGCCCGAAAGCCAACGATCATGCCCTTTTGGAAGTCGGATAAAACGCTTCGTTTCTGCATTACGCCAACGATTGAAATGTTTTCCGAAGCCCTCACACACCCTTTATATACGCTCAACTGCACTGTGCTGCCACCTGCCTTCTGTGATTGGTTATTTAACTCTGACATGGAAAGTACGTGGTGGTCACATTAATGTGACTGGACTGTGTATATGATTAATGTAAAGTAAAAACAGTTCAAAACCTAATCCAAATGTGCGCTGATAGCGGCAACAAGTGGTGGTAATAACGCAAAATAAAATATATTAAAAATTCATCCCATATTCAATTCACAATATGGGATTACAAAAACCGAAAAACAGAAGCACAGTTGCAAACTGCAAGAAACAGAAGAGCAAAATATACCAAAATGAAATTTACACCCTTCACTGCATCGTCATCATGAGGTTCGATGACGAATTATATATATATACATATATATTATTAGTACAAACATAAAGTAAGAAATAACTTTATGTTTGTTTGAACTACTTTTTCACAAAGATGAAAACTGAAAATCATAACTAATAAATTTCAAATTGAATTCTCTTTATTTAAGGATCAAGATTCTAATTAGAATTTACTTTGCTTCTTCCTTGCTTTGGGGAAGAACCAGAATTTTCGGGTGAACTATTGTAATTAAAATGCATTGAAAGGTTCTTCGGCTAATTCTGATTACAGAAAAGCATGGATTTTTGTAGAAGAGAGATTTTAATTAGTTTCAGTGTTCTTTTCCTCTGACGAAGTGGCACTGAAGTTGATTGAATTTCTCTTCTTTTGTGTTCTTTTTTCTTCAAATTTCTTTAAATTTCATAATTTTTTTTTGAATTGGGGTAATACTTGTTTCAAAGTTTTATTTAAAAAAAAATTTTAAGTCTTTGTTGCATTTATAGGATTATTTGAAATTTATTAATTATGAATTTCAATTTTCGTCTTTATGAAAAAGTAGTTCTAAATTTCTTACTTTATGTCTTTACTGGTATTTTTTCGGCAAAATAATGCGCGAAAATAATAGACATGCGTATATTTTGTTTTTAAAAAATGTTTTGTAATTATAATTGGTACATATATACACTGGTCATCAAAATTAAAGGATGATGAAGAAAAATATGCTCACTATGCTGCAACCAATACCCAAGTGCTGTAACTGTTTAAGTCAGTTAAATACAACTGAACACAAAATTGTGTAAAAATATATTTATGGGTGCCCCTTGGCGAAAATTGGCGATTTTTGGCGGGACATGGACACCGAGTTTGTGCAATTCTTTGACTTAATATTTTAATCGTCGCTACACAAAGCCAAAATAACAAGTCAAAGAATTGCACAAACTCGGTATCCATGTACACATTAACTTCATTATTAATTCAAGTAAACTTCTCTACCATGCTGTCTGACTGAGGATGTAAAGGTGTCGTTTAAGTTTTGTCGATGCCGAGTAGTTTGCAGAGTTTTTTTAATTACAGCCGAGGTAAAATTTCTTCCTTGATCGGAATGTAATTGAAGAGATACTCCAAACCTGGAAATCCAATGCTTTATCATTACCTCTTATCTCTTGATATAAGCTTCAGGCCGTTTTGTGTATTTGCTGTCATCAGCAGTTCGTGGCAGTGGTCCCAGGATGTCAAAGGTGATGCGTTCTAAAGGCGCTCCTGCATTATAAGTCGCAGCTTTCCTCGGTCCTTTCCGACCTGCACAGGCATCGCATGAATGACACAGCTTTTGTATTACTCCAGTAGAAGCGTTCTCGAACTCTGTGCAAAGTCTTCATTATTCCGAAGTGGCCTCCTGCTGGACTGCGTAATTCTTTAATGATGTCCAGGATACGGGATCTTGGAAGTATCAGCTGCCATCGGAATGCCTTTCCTTCATCCGACTAGAACTTCCAATACAAATACCTTCGTTTTCAATGTGGAGTGAGTCCCAGAGAGCCCAGAATTGTTTCGTCATAGGACTATAGATCAAAATTTCCTGGCAGTTATTTTTCCTGTTGAAGGTTCCATTAAGTCAATTAGTTGGACAACCCTTGTCTTTTGGCCACGATAAAATTCACAGACCTGATCTGGCTGAGGTTCTGACCAGGAGGTTAGTAACAACAATATTATGAGGCCAATGAATTTGCAGTTCACAAGGACAGTGCAGCAATTTACTTCCATTATCTACTTACCTCTATTTCTTTTTTAGACAGAGCTGACCGTGCTGATATGTGAGACATAGGATGAGTCAATTTAGACAGCAACTCTTCCACCCACAGAATTGCAGATGCTGTAGGTGGAACATTTTCAAAACATGGCGGCTCATCTTCATAAGTGAGAAATTCATTTTCAGTTTCATATATCTGTAATAATTTATGAAGGACGTTCAGAAAGGTATTTTCGTTTTAAATTTTAGTTCAAATTTCAATTTAATTTGGAGACATAGAAAAATAATTTGAGTCATTACGTATGTTCTAAATATTGCAAATAAACATGTAAAATGTTACATGTTATTTTTAAATGTGTTAACATGTAGTTTTTAAACATGTTAACATGTAGTTTTAAACATGTTATTGTTGATTCATTAAAGCATAATAAACAATTTTCCACTTGGAAATAGTATGATTTAAGTTTAAAAAAAATACATATATTTTTAAATGATCAAAATACTTCAAATATTACTGGTAAAAGTTATAATATGTATCATTCCTTTAAGCTTTTGGGATTGTATATAAAGACATTCCTAAAGACAGCTAAGGATGCTAGGTTTTCAAATACAAATTCGTAAAAGTTATGTGTACATTGATATATTTATGTTAATATGAAAGTATGAAACATAGAAAAGTAAAGTATTTTAAATTCTCATTTGTAGAAATTGTAAAATTCAAAGTTTTTTTTTTAATCTAATGAAATTCACTTTTTATGCAACCACTGAAATTAATATTTTTGGCTCTTTTTCTTCGGGTAAACATGGTTTAAGTTATATAATTTTTAAATTCATTTTCAGGGCCACATTTGAATATAACATAATACACTTTTTGTCCTCTTCTCAAATATTTTTGATGAAATAAAAAACAGCGTAGTCTTTTTTTTAATAGCTCATGCAAAAATTTTAATTTTATATATTTTCATTAATATGTGTCCCAAGACCAAAATTGCCATAACCTGAAACACTATCTTATGTTTGAAACTAGACCCTTTAAATTTACGACCATAAGTCTTCATATTCAAACATTTAGAAATTGGATGCATATAGAAATGTCTAGATGTAGCAGACCCACTGAGATATCTTGTTTGAATTATAACATAATCTACTTCTGTTGAGAAGTATTCAATTTCTGAATTTATTAGATTATGACAAAGTACACTAATGCTATCTGCCTAAGAGGAGGGATGCTTTCGTGTAGGACTTCCTAAGAGAAACTGGCATATATTAAAAATACATATGAGAGAAATCATAAAAAGGCTCATGTGCATTTAGTGGCATTTAAACTCAGGACAAACTACCAGAGTTCAGCTGTCTTATCCACTCACTGGTGAGCGGGAGAAGCAGTTTCACCCAAAACAATGTTATATGGTTTCAGTACAAATGGATATATTGAGAAAGTACATTGTGTCTGGAGATGTGTGAAAAATGGAATTTGTTCATCAGCATGAAACATTGTAAAATTAAAGTTCTCTGTACGTTTGTGTAAATGCCTCATGGAAACTTATGAAATGTTTTTATTTATTTATTTCCAATGGTAGATTATTAACAGTTGCAGCAAAGAATATAGAATACAGCAACACAATGTAAAAAAAAAGCTGTAACAGAGTCCATTAATCTAACATATCTCTTGCCTCCCGGTAACGCTCGGCGAGATAAGTCTTGTGCAGAACAGGACAGTGGGGTAGATGTGCGACATCCATCACCTCTCCAGAGCTGCACAAAGTGCATAGGAGAAGGAACAATTTTGAATCTATGAAGATGATATCGTAGGCAGTCATGTCCGGTGGCAAGGCGGAATTCAGCGACCGTTCTACGCCTTGGGCCATTACGCAATTTCTGGATAGTGTAGCACTTCATTGTGCGAACGACCGGCGCTGCAGTCAGCCAGAGGCGCAGATCATATGTTCTGGTTACGTCACATCTTGTCTCCCGCCTCAAGGCCTCTTCAATAGTATTCTTCCAAGATTTATGAGAAACACGATGATAGAGATCTTCCTGAGCACGTACTTTTAAAAGATCTTTGATAAGATCCCTACAGTATGGAAAGGCAAAGGACGAGAAATATTCTGCATGATTAAAGAACTCTTCTTTGCCAAGAAGTCGGCTTTCTCATTACCTGGAATCCCACAGTGGGCAGGAACCTACTAGAGGACTATAGTTTTCTCAAGTGAAGCCAGGTTTTGTAGATAATGTCGACAATCCAATATGTCCTGCGATATGGGATTTTTATCTGAAACAGTATCCAGCAGAGCAGCTCGGGTAATCGCTGAGTATAACAGCTCTTGTGAATTTTTCCAAGTGGCATGGCAGCTGGTACAGAGCTGTGCGAATCGCAGCAATTTCACCATCAAACGCAGAACCTCGGCTCACAGGGATGTAAAAAGAAAAAAATTCGGAGAAAACTCCGGCACCTGCTTTAGGACCATCAGACAGGACGAATCCATCAGTAAAGATCCGAAGCCACTCTGGCTCAGTGTAAAAAATGTTTTAATACTTCGAAAGCCAAGGCTCTCAAAACAGAGGGATCCGTATTACTTTTGGTTACTTTTTGACCCACGTATTACTTTTGGTTACTTTTTGACCCATGTCAAGATTAATCCAGAAAGATTTCAAATTTATTGCATTTTTGTAGTGGAACAAGTAATTCTGATTTACTATTTAAACCAAGTGAATTTTTTATCTGAAAAACTCTATAGAAAGCCCATCTGGGTCTTTAGATTTCTAGTCAGATCTTGATTGACTTCATTCAAGAGTGAAAGACATCCGGGAACTCCAATGATCTTTTTCCAGAGAATTAAGGCCTTCTCTTGAATTACGGTTCTTAAGGGTTTATCACCAGATAACATAAACATGGCGTCAATCGGAGTGGTTTTCACGGCTCCAGAAACAATACGTAAGCACTGATTTTGGATTTTTTCTAGAGTATATTTTCCACGGTCACAACAAGTGGTTCACAGCAGTAAGTCCAGAAGGGGAAGGATAAACGAATGATAAGTTTGGAGCAGGGTTTGTCTAGTGCAACCCCACCTTACCCCAGCAAGGCGTTTAAGGACAATGAGTCTCTTCGTAGCACGGTTGGACAAGTCCTCTACATGTGGCTTCCATGTTAGTTTGCGGTCAAACGTCACACCCAAATACACTGGTGTGCAAAAATTAAGGACGAAGTCGAAAAATTAGCATATCAGCTGAACGAAGAGGCAGAGCGGACAGAAAGACCAATCAGGAGATTAAGTAAGGTGATGTACGGTAGCACATGCGCAGATATGCAGGTAGACGTAATGGGGGAGTGTTTGAGTAGTATAAAGCATGTTGTCGGTGTAAGATCAGTATTTCTGGCAAAGAGATTGCACGCCGTATAGCAGTTAAAATCACACCGAGTTGCTGCCTCAGCGAGAAATGGCGAATAATCAATCTGTTAGACGACATCTGGATGCTTTTACCCGAGGTCGAATCATTGGGAAGTTGGAGGAAGGCCGCAGTGTGACAAGTGTGGCTGCAGAGTTCGGAATTGCTCACAGCATCGTTTCACGACTTTGGAGACAATTTCAAACTACAGGAACAGCTATCCGGGGGTTTAGTAGTGGTCGTCCACGAGGAACCACACCCGCAGATGACCGGTATATTGCCTTACAGGCCAGAAGAAACAGGCGGCAGACAGCGGGAGAAATCGCTAGACACACGACACAGGCGACTGGACGACCGATATCGCGTTTTACCGTGGCCAGAAGACTGCACGGTGGTGGTCTGTTTGCACGACGCCCTGTACGGTGTGTACCTCTAACGCCTGCCCATCGGAGAAGGCGTTCTCTGTGGTGCCGGGAACACCGGAATTGGAGAGACAATGAATGGGGACGAGTACTCTTTACAGATGAGAGCAGATTTAGTCTGAGTTGCGATTCTAGACACATACACATCTGGACAGAGCGGGGAACACGCAATAACCCCTTCAACATCATCAAAAGGGACTGTTTTGGAGGTCGCGGAGTTCTCGTTCGAGCAGACATAATGCTTGGTAGCCGGACCGACCTTCATATCTCCCAAGGAGGTTCGTCACCTGGGACTGCTATTGTAACGAGGTTCTTCTTCCTTACATGCGTCTTTTCACAAGGGCTATGGGTCCTCAGTTCCTCTTCATGGACGACAACGCTCCACCTCATCGCACAGTTACTGTCGAAGAGCTGTTGGAGAGTGAAGATATTGAACACATGGATTGGTCGGCAAGGTCTCTGGATCTAAATCCCGTCAAGCATGTACGGAACTTACTAGGGAGACCCGTGGCAGCACGTAACTTATCGCCAGTAACGATTCCGAAACTGCGATTGGTGCTACAAGAGGAACGAGCAGCAGTGTCTCAACAGCTCATTAACAACCACATATCCAGCATGCACAAATGATGTGAAACCTGCCTAGCGGTCAGAGGAGATCATATCCCCTATTAAAGACCGGATGTTTCTTGCTGGACACCCATCACAGGGATGTTTCGGCCTTCAATCGCATTGCGCTCCATGCTGCTTTTTCGATAAAGCTTCTTTTTATCCCTCTGATTTCTCTTTTAGTAAGTGTTGCTTACATTACTCATGCCCTTACGTATTGGGTATCTTACGGTATTAAATGTGTTGATTTGGAAAGCTTTTGTACAAAGTTATATTGAAAAAAACCGTCTCGTCCTTAATTTTTGCACACCAGTGTATTTAAATTTATCGCACAAGGTGATTTGGGTACCCTTATACGTCAGCTGAAGATCCAAAGATTGGTGCATAAGTGAGAAAGTCAAGCAGTATGATTTATTTAAGTTCACCTCCATATTATTAGTATCACACCAAACTTCCAAAGCATTCAAGACAGCAGAGAGTTTAGTCTCTATGTTTCTCACTGCACTTTCTTTTTAGAAACTGTCCAGAAAACCAAATCATCAGCGTATAAGAGGCACTTGACGCCAGAAATCTCTGGTATTTTATAAATCAAATCAGATGTTAAAAAGAGAGCAGCTACTAACAACTCCCTATGGGAGACCTGCTTTTAAGATCTTATATTTCGATAGAGCTTTGGCGTACCTGACTCTGAAAGAGCGCTGGCACAGGAAGCCTCTAATCCAATTAAAAAGATTTGCTCTAATGCCTTACCCCGACAGTTTCAGTAGGAGGCACTCCCGTCATACGTTGTCGTAGGCAGACTTGAGGGCAATAAAAACTGCGGTCAGGACCCATTTATTATCCAGGGCGTCCTTACACATTGACTCAGGAGGGTAACATATTGGTTAGTAGATCTGGATCTTCTAAATCCCGCCTACTCCTTGGCAAGAAGTCCGCAAGTTTCTAAGTAGTAATTAAGTCTTCTCACAATTAATTTCTCCATAGCCTTCCCCATAATACTAGTAAGCGATATTGGTCTATAGTTACAGAGACTATTCCGATCTTTGTCTTTCTTAAAAAGTCAAATTATGATGATACCCCTTTGTTCCTTACCGAAGGCTTCGGCATTTATTGTTCTGGTAGTTAATAAAACAATGAACGAGTGAACAGAAGTTCTATGACAGTTGGCAAATTTTTCATGCAAGCAGATGTTCTACAAAGTTCAGGCAAAAAGCATGGAATGTCATGCAAAAAGCGTTTTCTTATTTTTTTCAAGTATTTTAAGTCAGTCTGGGATCAATAAATCTGTGTTGTTACACTATAATGTTCCTACCAACATTATTCCT
The DNA here is from genome assembly GCA_000611955.2 of Stegodyphus mimosarum. Lineage (NCBI taxonomy): Eukaryota > Metazoa > Arthropoda > Arachnida > Araneae > Eresidae > Stegodyphus > Stegodyphus mimosarum. The sequence goes on from KK112848.1 coordinate 54,747, forward strand.
TATTTTTAAATATCTGACCAAAACAAGAATCTCTGTTGTGCACTGCTTCTATATTTGCCAAACTTTCTACCATATGGCTTTTACCAGTTTCCTGAGCTAGCACATCAGTTTAAGGGTGCTTAATGTGGAAGAGCTGAAAATACAAATTTGAACTTGAAAAAAAGTTCTAGAACAGCGTCAAAGAAGGCACTGACAGAAATATAACATTATAAAATGCTTAATTTGAAGGTGGATTGTTTCCATGATGTACGTGTAAGAAATAATTTATGAATATATGGATTAAATTTGAAATCCTGCTACACATATGTATTTGAATGTAAGAAAACAAAACTGAAAAGCAAAAGATAAAATACGATAAGCTTCGTAACATTTATCTTCGGGTCAACTAAGCTAGCTCAATCATAATCAACCTGAGATATTATATAGATTCTATAGGTGAATTCTCATCATTAGAAATTTCAAACTCTAAAATAAACAGACACAGAAATAAAATACACTCTTTTGCACAAAAATTGAAGCACCATGAAGGAAGTGGTTGTTTTTGATGAATATGTGCACAGATAACAAAATGATTAAAAAATCAAGGTTATATTACCTGTTCACGGCTCACAATCACCCATTGAGTGTTCAAATTAGTAGTTGGACGAACCGCCCCTGGCGGTAATGCATGCTTGAATTCGTCGAGGCAAGGAGTGGCAGAGGTTCCTAATGTCATCCTGCGACATATTCTGCCAGGCATTCATCAGTTGTCGCTCCAGATCTGCGATATTTTTTGGTGCCCGAATCTGGAGGCCTACCATGTCCCAGACATGCTCGATATTGGTGAAAGGTGTGGTAACCTTGCTGGCCAAAGAAGAGTATTAACCGCATGGAGACAGTCCAGAGATATGCGAGCGGTATGTGGCCTGGCATTATCTTGTTGGAAAACGGCTCCAGGATGACGTGCCATAAAGGGTAATGCAACCAGCTGCAGGATGGTATCAATATATCGTTGAGCTGTTAAAGATGTACGTAGGATAACTAAAGATGACCTGCTGTCATAAGAAATAGCGCCCTACACCATCACACCAGGGGTTATGGCTGTATGCCTTTGTGTTACACAGTAACACAAAGGCATATTGGGGCAGCTGGCCCATCCTCTCCAGACACGAACACGGTGGTCATCTGCATCAAGAGTTAAGCGGGATTCATCGCTAAACACTATACGATGCCAATCTGATGGCAGCCATGATGATCGGCTGCGACACCACTCCAGACGACTCCGCTGATGTAGGGTCAAAGGCAAACGTCTTAAAGGTCTCTGTGAGCGTAACCCCGTTTCAGACAGGCGCCGTGAGATGGTGGGCAGTATCACAGGAGGTATAGACGAGGCTGTAATGCGTTGAATAGTCGACGATGATACCGTTGGTGCGGTTCGGGCCTGGCGAACAATCATCCTATCTTGCCTCACATTCGTGCTCCTTGGCCTTCCAGAGCCTTCATTTCGTCGGCAGTTTCCTTGTAGCAACCATTGCTGCCAACATCTTCGCACAGCAGTGTCTGTACGCTGCAGGTGGCGGCCTATTGCTCGGTATGACCACCCAGCTTCACGCAACCCTACAATGCGACCACGTTCGAGTCGTTTATTTGTCTGTGAGGTCTTCGATATCGTCGTAATGGCATCTTTAGTTGCTTCTTTACGGAATTACAATGGCAGCAACAAAAAAAGATAAATTTTCCACCTCTGTTACTGGTTTTATACTTTGCGAATAGCGCAATAGAAATGCGCGCTATGATCGCAATTCCTGTTCATTTGCCTTGAAACTTTGATCATCTGCATGTTCGATCAAGATGTTTTTGCATAATATATTTCGTCACGATCGCAAAAGTCTTCTTGGTGCTTCGATTTTTTTGCAAAAGAGTGTATTATTCTACTTTGCCACTTCTCAGGGCTAAATTAAAATTATACAACATAAATTACCAATCTCTTGGATTTGGCTTAAATGGAAGCTTCCTTCAAACCTGTTATCAATTTAAACAATCCTAACAGTCTACCATTGCCTAAGATCATGAAAGAAATTCAAACTGTTAATTACCAACTGAAATCTATCGCTACAGCCAGTGTTGGACTCACCAAAAGAGAGCAAAACTTTCCATTGCAATGCATCGTAAGCTAAACTCTCACATACACCTATGCACCAATTCCCCTAATTTTATAGTAAAATTGTTTGCCACTCAAATCTACATAAATTCTGAATGAGCAAACATCATAGCAAAATGAAGCAAACAAGAAAAAGTTTATTTAAAATTAATTACTTTTATTGGATGGTTCATGTATACTTTTGTTGCTTACTTCATGCATCACTGAATTCACCTGCATTGTTTTCAATTTTAATTTTAATGCATTTTGGCTTTCTTAAACCTAAATTTTAAAATAATTACACTTTTGCTTACTTTTTTAACGAGTTTTTTATTTATTAGAAGTATTCTGGAGGTGCAATGGTTTGGATTCATCACTTCATTTGCTATTGTTGTTTCATTTTGATTCCTTAGCCTTTTACAAATTTTTAAAAACTTCTAAACACTTTTTTATGAATGAACTGGTATGATCAGAAATGCAGCTCATGGAATTATAAATAAGTTGTCTTTGACGAGATAGCATTAGTGTACTTTGAGTAGTTTCATTATCCTTTGTTTGTATTTATTTCCATTTTCATGTTGCTTTATATATATATTTAAATAAAGGAAATTCATGAATTTTTTGCTTTATTGTTATATCACATTGGTGTTTGTTTCAATATTCACATATTTGCAATTTTCTTGTAAGTATTCCATTTTTTCCTTGTACATTTATTTTTTTTCCCAACTTTGTCAATTACTAGTTTACTTTTTAATCATACATTTATACATTGTTGTAGCTTTCATTTTTGTGCTTACACATTTTTATTATTGTCGGACTGGCTCTGGGTGAGGGAAGCTCACATTAAATTTGATACTTACATATTAACACAACTACCTTGCACAGTTTGATGACTTTTTACAGCAGAAAAAGGAGGATGATTTATAATTGCAAAAAACTATTTATTACAAACATACATATTATTACATGCTTTATGCTTTAGTTCAGCTATTTATCTCAAAAATCAATAAATAAGCACAACAGGTTTTGTCTCTTTTGTCTTGGTGTAAATTTCATAGCAGACACATTAAGAAGACGTTCAAAGCAAATGCTCTCTTTAGTGATTCTGGGGCAAAGTACTGTGTTTGACATAATATTTGACAACTTCTACAAAGGTGGCTGCGCTAATATGTAAGTACTTAAATACTTCTTTTGTGCTTATATAAGCAAACGTAAATGTTTATATTTCTGTATAATGACATATTTTATTTAAAGCTAAAAAAATTCATCATTATTTATTTAAAAATAATTCATTATTCTTTATTTAAAATAATTGTTTCATACAGTTTCAAAAATAAATTTAGACTTACAAATAATACTTACTAGAAGAAGAACTCACCTCTCTCAAAAATTGTTTTATCATATTATCATGGCTTTTATCAATAAACTGCTTAATAGAAGGTGACAGAAATACTTTGTAGAAACTTTCTGTAAGTATATAAGCATTCTCCCAGGAAAGGCTAGAGTGAAACATTTCATTAATATAATTTTTGACCTCATCTTCAAAATTCTTGACATCACGATAGAAAGCATTTATAATCAAATTCCAATCCAATTTGCACTTGGGATCAAAAATATCAAAACCAGCCTAGAAAAACAGATAAATCATGGTTAATGTAACTTTTGCAGTTATCTTATTATGTCACTTCATATATTAGGATCTATGAAAGAAAGTGCTGTTTTTACATATTGTATTCTGGAAGTCATGCCAAAAATTCTTATTTCCAGCACACGCAGTCCTTCAATGTCTTGAGCAAAATACTTCAAATTTGTGTTGAAAATATTCTTCAGCTGCTCCAGAGTCTGAAATATAAAACATATACATGAAATAATATAAAATATCAGGGAAAATACTGACTGGAAATCTGACTGAAACAGTAATTTTAACTAAATAATGTTATAATTACTGTTTAAAATTAGGCAAAAACAACTTTATTCAGCATAGATTTTGAATAAAACTCTACCGATTTCAAAGGCAATCAGACATAGGTCCCTTTCCTTGAGAAGCAAAATTTTTTATTAATCTTTTACATTAATAAAAATTTTCATTATCTAGTTTATTAATGTTTCATTTAATGCACTCAATTATATTGGCAGAATCTAACTCATTGAAAGTTACTGTCCAGTTTCCACTATTTAATTTAGTGACTTAAGGAAAATGAAAGAAACAATGAAATCATATGCACAGTGTGTTAAGATATGCTTCCATACTGTCTTCGTATTGTTTGTAATTATGATACTATACTTTGTGTACATTTCTTATAAGGTTTTTTCACTTTGTGGCTTTTCAAAATTCCATTAAATTAGATGTCTCATCAGTGCTTTCCCCACCTCCTTCAGCAACAGCTGTTAGATTTTAACAATGAAAGGATCAAGTATAGATATATACATTTAAATGTGGAATGGGAGGGAGGCTGAAATATGTATTTTATCGCATAACTTTAAAACTGCATAAAAATAAACCACAAAAAAGTGATATCTGTTTAAAGGACAAGAAACCTATTATTTATGTATTAAAATAATTCTGCATAGAAATTTTTCATGTTTTTCTTTTTTAAGTTAAAATTCAGTTTATTTTAATGTTTTCAGACTGGACTATAGCGAATTCAGGTTGATAAAGCCAGTTTATGTGAGATACTGCTGTATTTTGAAATGAAACTATGAACCTATGGAACAATAATTTAAACTTTTTGAATGAAAAGAATTTTTATGAAAACATTCTTTTTCTGCAATACTTTCCACAACAGTGGTTAGTGATGATGGCCACATTATTTTTTAACCCAGGTTCGATTCATGGAGAAGGCATGGATGACTATTGATTGTAAGTGTATAGTGTCTGGACATATGAGGGCACTTAAAATACTAGCCAGCTGAAGATCCTCTTGAGTGGTCTGGTTGCAATGATATACTCTTGTATCTCTCCTCAGATGCTCCCCATCAAAATTGAGGTGGTGCAACACAGTATAATCTGTATGACCGATGGTGAAATTCTAGTACCTGCCCTTCTACTGTACCTAATGTAGAAGACAATTGTTATTTCTTTTCTTGTATCTATTTACTGTTCAAAGCATAGACATTTAATTATTTGAGAGGATATATTTTTTAACATTTTCTAACTTCTCTGACGTTTTGGAAAAACATATTTTTTTTAAACGTTTTTGCTAAAAATTTATATTTTCCCTGGTCATTTTTCTTTTTTATGATTTTTGAGGGTTTTCCAAGTGTGAAAACCCAGTAAAAACGCTTAAAATATCTTTAGAAGTCTCGGAATCATTTCAGAATTTACTTTCAAAAGTTCTGTTTCAGTACCATTAAACCATGAATATAATGTACAGTAATTATAACATACTACCTACCTCAGCAATTTTATCCAGATCACAACAAACCTCAATCATGTAATTCGTTTCATCAAAAAACAGTCTCACATCAAAACGCCACCAATGACAACCTCCATATTTTTTCAGATCTTTGCACTGAGCTTCATATAACTCTGTCCAGCAAATCAATATTTGAATTGAATCATTGACAATTTTCCTTATCTATTGGAAGCATATTGTTAATTTCATATTCATTTTAAGGTGTATTTAAACAGATGAAAAATGCAATATGAAGGAAAATAATTTCAATGCATTTGAAATATAATTATCTAAAATTCTCAAATAATTAAAAATAATTTTAAAACGTTTTCTTGTACTTTGCAGTTAAAAGAGCAACTACTGTTAAAGTTAGGCATCAAAGTAGTAATATGTTCATTTCACCTTATAAATAGCTATGCAAGACATCATTAGGAATAAGCAAGGGGAAGTGGACATTGATCCAATAATTTCTTTTCAACAGACATTTGCTTTTTTTTTTTTTTTAAGTGCTGATTATTTTCTTTTTTCCCTTCTAATAAGAAGCATTATAGATTACATAATTTGGAAATTACCAAATGCCAAAGTGTCCCAATTAAATTCTTCCAAGATGAAGGTATCATCTATACTGAAAAACGTCATAAAATGAAAATGCATTTTACTACTATCGTAGCAGTGGAAGAGAAGATTGGGTTACAAAAAGAGGTTTATGTTAGTTTGATAATTCGTGCAAACCTCTTCTGATGGTCACTTGGTTAGTTTACTTCTGGCGTCAAGAATTTATGTTCACAGATTTTCAACAACTGCAACTAGGAATGTACCGTTGTCAACTGAAATAATTACATGCATTCTTATTTCTAAATTTTAGTTTTTGCATTTGTATTGTCTGATACTAACTGCCTTATTAACCAAAAAGTACCCTTTTTATTGATTTAATTATTCTTGACTATGACTTATTACCTCGTCCAAAGGTTTTCTGAAAAGAAACTGAATTTCAGCATCTTTTTTCACTTTGTTCATCAACAACACTGATACTCCTCTTATAATTCTGCACATATTTGGAACTTCTTTGTAGTAGCTTGACTGGATCCACATTATTTTTAACACTATAAATAGATCACTAAGTGACTTCTGTGCTTCATCTATTGTTGTTCCAGAAAGAAAGTTCTGTAGATTAAATAAAGATACATATATATTACAAAAAAAAAGTGCTTAAATTAGACATGCAAACATGTTATTTGTAAGAAATAAAAAGCATGTATTACATCCAAGGCTATTATACAGAATGATATATGTCATAAATAGAAAGTGATAACAACATAGTGTACAATTTTCCATATTTTAAAGAATGCTTTGAAAAATTTCAGGTCATTATTAATAAATTACATTGTGCTTATTTTTATGGTACACAGAATACTCAAGCACTAGTACTCTCACAATCAATACAACAGTTTTAAATTCAATTAAAAAATTTATAATACATAATTGATTATTATATTCTGTAAAATAAAAGATGGTATCTATAAATCTATAAGCTTCTTATACAGTGAAAGGACATATACATAAAAATATATGAATGAGTACTATATATATATAATTATATGATATGGAAGCAAACTTGCATGAATAAATAAATTCATTCATACTTGCATATACATGTAAATGAATACTTGCATACTGCATATTTGCATGAATAAATGAATTCATGGAAAAAAATCTGTAATTTTTAGCTGCAGTTTCTGAAAATACTTAAAAATTTTCTTTTAAATCTCCTTCTTAAAAACTATGTTTAATCAAGGCGATCCATGCATGCAATGAGTTATAACTTGAATAATAATGTGGGAATACATATTTTTAAAAAAATTTTTCATAAATATTTTTATGGATACAATTAGCTTCACCAAAATATGTTTCTAAAATAGATTTGCTAAGCTTTTGTGTATTTCAGTCAACGGTAATAACCTATAACATTGTACACGTAATTAATTATGTTTAAGAATTCTCATAAAGCCTTTTATAGTTATATTTTTCATTTATTTGAGTAAAACGCCATTTATTAGTACATTACTCTGAAAACTAGTGTTAAAAAATCTTCATAATCTTCGAAATTTGAATAGCAAGAGACTGATTTTTTTGTATAATTAATTAATTCTCACTCTCTGCAAAAATCTTGAAAAAACTTTATATAACACTTTTGTAGAAACCATATTAGGTGGAATTCCATGCATCAAAGCAAAATTTTTCTTCTCTCCATTTTCACTCAACTTCTGGCATTACCTTTTTTCCCTTCTGTTAACTATGAGTATTTTTTTAAAGTCATAGATGGAATGGAAAAAACAGCAAGCAGTTAAGAGATAACAAATGAAATGAAATAATAATAATAAAAAATTTCTTATGCAGGCAAAAAAAAATGACTAATAAAATTAATTCTTGTTCTACACAATTTCTGTTCATGTTTTCTAACATCTTCGGGAGAGATGAATGATTTTCGGGTTATTTTGAAAGGATTTTTTTCGAAATTCAATAGTTTTTAGTTTGCAGTAAAATCCTATTTCTCATTAAAGAGCTGTTCAGTTAATGATGCATAAGATCTTTCATTTACTTTTAGTATTATAAAAGTGCACTGCTGAATAGTTTAAAATGTCATTTTATATGGATTTCTAACAGCAGTTTGCAACAAGTGCTGTTTTATAATATGTGTATCATAAATAAAATAGGTTTCTACAACTTAATTTATTGACTGCAAAATTGACCCATTTGTCTTTTTGGTTCTACCATCATATGAAGAGTAAAGTCTATGATAATGAGGAAATTTTACTGTAAGATATAGATCGCAAATCTCTATGTATACAAGGTGCTCAGAAAATATCTGGCAAAAATATAAAGGCTTAGAGAAGACAGAAAGAGATCTTGTGAAGGAATGTACATACAAAAATGGCACATTGAGGTGGTACAGGGTGCTACTGAGGGGAAGAAACAAGCATTCAGCTACTGTAAATTGTTATTCCCTCTCCACGTATTGAGCAATGTGCATTGCTACACGGATGCGAAGCTTCGCAACATAAATTTTATCTATGGAGCAGAAGGTAAAACTGAACAGTTACTAAAAAAGAGATATAATGAATGGATCCAGTGTAGCTGGATTCCTTCTGCTGCCCTATAAATAAAATATGTATTACTGAGCTCTGCTTTCAGGTAATGATATGCATCACTTGAAATCTGCATGGGGAATGACAATTCAAGCTAGCAGAACACTTTAATTTTCCACTGAATAGCATTTTTTATCATCTCACTGAACTATTACAGCACACATGTTTTGTTACAAAAACTGTTTATTTTGATCCCTTCTACCTGCGTTTACATTTTTGCCAAATATTTTCAGAGCACCCAGTATATTTCTTTTTTAAAATTGGATTATTGAATTATTAGGGTTATGGAAGAGCACAAAACATCCACCCATGTAATTAGTGGAATGCCTTCTTTTATCCATGTTATGGGTGAAGAAAACCACAAAAAAATACAGCCAGCCCTCTTGACAGTGTTTAAAATTTTTTACTTTTTTAAAATTATGCTGAATACTTTTTAAACTTCTAAAATTAATTTAACAAAAAATACATTAAATTAGATAGTTTTCTTTATGTATTTTTTAAATAATCTTGGATTACAATGATAACAAAATAAAATATTTCAATAAAAGATTATAAACAGCAATATCAAATGCCAGACTGACCTTTATATTATTTTCTAGCAGCATCAAGTATTTTACAATATCTATCACTTTGACTAGTCGATCTTCGATTTTACTAACAGAAGAATGGAATTCCAACAAATTACAGTTTGCTAATTGAAGAATATTAATTGATTTCTGAATTCCAGAATGGCTCAACTGATCAAAATATGTACTTAATTTAAATTTCTGACGTTTCCAAAATTCAATTTCAGACAGAAGATCACTTCCTGGGTTTTCCTATAAAGAATAAAAACAAATTATTTCACTCAATTTGTTTTCTGTACAATTATATACATCTATATAATTAGAATTTTAAATTTTGGGATGTTCATATATGCCTTTAATTAAATCACATTAAATTGTAGAAAAAGTATTAGTTATAATTAAGAAAATACATCAAAATTCAATTCTTAAATTCATTCTCCTCCTGAAACTGCAAGAAATAAAATAAAGCATTGTAGTGTAAAACTAGGTTATCTGACATATAAAAAAAAGAAGAAGAAAATAAATAAAGTATAAAAAGTACATTATAAAGCATAAATATTATATAATTACTTTTATACATATATGAATGTAAGATAAAATTCTAACTTTAATTTGCCTTAATTTTTAAAATGCCCCTTAAATCTCCTTTCCATCCATTGGGGGGGGGGGAGAGGGAAGCTTATAAATCTTTCTGCACTGTTTTATTTCAAAATGAATCTCTCTCATATGATTGTTACATAATGCTAAAGATGCAAATACTTATATAGCAACAAAAGTGAAACAGGAGTTTTTATTTCAGTTGATATGAAACATATGACAAGCTACAGAGCTACATATGACAAGCTATATTCTGGTGTAATTTCGAATTTGACTGCCTGGCAATACTTGCCGAGAATGAAAAAGCCTGTTTTAGCAATATTGGCAAATACCAGTTAATTTAGATAAAACATCTAGTTTTTATATATTATGTTTTGGAAAGAAAAAATTATAGAAAAACATTTCTAGATTTAAAGATATATGCAAAAAGTTCATTAAGCTCTTTAAAATTAATTATCAATGCAGAAAATAATTCATTATTATATTATAATATATCTTTAAATCTAGAAATGTTTTTCTATAATTTAAGAAATGTTTTTAATAAAAACATTTCTAGATTTAAAGATATATGCAAAAAGTTCATTAAGCTCTTTAAAATTAATTATCAATGCAGAAAATAATTCATTATTATATTATAATATATCTTTAAATCTAGAAATGTTTTTCTATAATTTTTTCTTTCCAAATAATTATAATACAATACAATTAATGCAAGATAATTCATAAAGATGATAAACATGCAACACATTCAAAATTAATAATTGGATAACAAAACAGAAAATTCCAAATTATACATGGCTCAAAAGCAATCTAACCTTTTGACTAAATTCTTCTAATAAGTCTGTAATCACTGTAATCCATTCAGATACAAATTCTTGTGTTTCAGCTACAAATTGCACTTCTTGAGCTAATTCTTCAGGAACACAGGAAGATGGAATATCAGGAAGTCTGAACACAAATGGTTTTTCTATTTGAAGGATAGCTTCATTGGTTGAATGTATAAATTCTGTGGTTTCTTGGTTAAACTCAGAAAGCAAAGACAATGCCTATTTAATATTTAAAATCAAAGTAAATATTTGACAAAAAATTCTTCATATTTCAATGACTTAAAAAGCAAAGAATATTGCAATTTTAGGGATAAAATATGTAACAAATATATGAAAACATAGTATCTATTGGAAACAACTATAAATTTAAAAATGCAGGGAGAAATATGATAATGTAAAAGTTTCCTTTTTTTTTTTGTTTTTTTATTTATTTTTTGCTAATATATACAATGTCCATAAAGTCTTTATGCAACCCTTATTTTCACAACTGTTGGTCATAGACATATATCTTCAAGTACAGAAGTGCTTGAAATAATACAAATATTCATGCATTCTAAAAGTCAATAAAATAGCTTTCGTAAAAGTTCTGAGATTTAACTTTTTTTATATACTGGTTATCATAAATTAAGGAAAAATCACGATTACTGAAAAAGTTACATGTAGAATTTTATGAAACTTACCAACAATATACAGCACATAGTAAGGTATCAAATAACATAAAAAGAAATTACCAGACAATTGTGGTAATATAGAAATTAGCAGATGTATAAAATGAACAAGTGGAAGGTGTCAGTTCGCTATAGGAAAAGTACCTTCAATATGGAATATGATCGCCTCTAGAAGCAATACAGCGATGTGTGATGCTTTCAATTATGCTGTCTATCAGTTCCATAGGAAGAAAGAGCCATTGCTCTTGCAAAACAGTTGCAAGCGCGGCAAGGGTCTGAGGGGACAGACTAAGAGAGCAGCTAGACGTCTCCCTAAAGCATCGATTCAACTGACATATTGGCATAGTATTAGGGGAGCTAGCCGCTATAATGTTGAGTCCGGGGTTGAATCCCAGAGAAGGCATGAATGTTTATAAGTATGGAGGCACTTAAAGAACTCCACAGCTGAAAGTCCTCTGTACAAGTTGCTTACTAGGGGAACAAACCCTCAGAACTGAGGGTTCCCATCAATTGGTATGGAGCTAGGCAAACTTGTAATATCACCTGTACATTGTCTAAGGCCTTAGTTAATAACACACATAACCCTTTCCATCTTGGCCACTAGAAAATCATGAATAATAATTACCAATTCAGATTTCCCAAACTGCTGTTCAGCAAGTTTCAGTTTCTTCCCTACCTATTATATTCATGAGACTTGTTCCCAAGTGATTTTCTTTCCTTTAAAACCTGAACAGCATTTATCTGGTTCACATACAGGAATGATTAGATTTAAAAGGAGACATTCAGAAATTGTTTGAAGCTTATAATAAAATTTGTGTGTGTGTGTGTTGGAATCCAGTGCATGTGCTGCATTGCTATTTTAAGTGCACTGAAGTCATGGGGAATTATGCGGTAAACTGAGAAAGAACTTTTACGCATTTATCTTGTATGAGTGCTCAGCTTAAAATTTATTGAACACCCTCTGCATTTATGCCTTTTAAATTAATATTATTTCTATTAATTCTCTGAAAGTACACAAATGAAAAACTGTTGACATTAATTATAAGAGAGTTCATATAGAAGGAGTATATGACCAAACAGATTTTCAAAATGATTCACATTTTAGCTTTAATTCCCAAACAAAAATTTCACATAGCATTTTATTTCTATTTTATAAACATACACTTGTCTACATAAAATAAAATCATACCTGTTTGCTTTGCAGCTTGCAGTTTTCTGGTAAAATTTTGGTTATTAAATGTTCATCTTGAAATAAAGGAAGATATATCTGAAGAATGAAATATATTATTTTAGAATGTTATTTTAATTTCTAATATTTTATCTTTTATTCCAATACATAATTATGAAACTTGCAAAAGCTTTTTGCTTGTTCATGATTATTTAAGATACATATAAGGACGTAAGAGCTAGTTAACTTGAAGAGTTACTGAAAAGAACTACAGAGGGTGTTTGCACATTTTAGAACGATTTGGATGCCGTTTAATTAATGTTTAAAATGCAAAGAGTATTTTTTTAAATGTTCGATCTAATAGAATTTTTTTCTGGACTTTCTCATTATGATTTCCACGATAGAAGGGCTTTCTGTAAAATTTCCAGGCCTAATGATTTCCATTCCTCTTCCACTAATTTCCACAGTCCGTCAGCCGTGGTGCGTTTGCGCTTAGAAAGAGCTGTTTTCAAGGGACCAAAATAGGTGAAACATCAGGGGGCTTAGAGGCAGAAATACGCTGAAGACGTATATATGCAATACCTCTACCAGTCTTCATTTTTATTCAAGGAATGCAGTGGTACTTTCCAAAGTATGACTTGTAACTTTGTCTTAAAGTCACTGGAATAAAGAAATGAAATTTTTTCTGTAAATATCGACATAAAACTTTCTCTTGATAGTATGTTGAATTGATTTTAAACTTTTTCTCACTCTCCTTATTTTCAATTTCCATTATAGGAGAATCCTGCAACAGTCATAAACTCCTTATTAAAAACTTTCTTTGCATCGATGGAACCAGGTCACAGATCTTTTTTTTTTTTTTTTTTTTTTTTTTGCAGCAATTTAGGTAAACACATGCTTCATCAAGGAGATTGCAATCTATTTCCATTCATCTCCTGCTAAACAGTTTTCATATAGGGTTCTACAAATTCTTATACATTGACCCACATGCCTCAGCAAAAGCTGGTGAATATTATATTTTTTTGCTTTTTTAAGTTGTAAGTCTTGGTTTATTATTTTATTTATTGTTGCTACCGATGTAATTAGAGACTCTGCAGTTGATTTCTACATCAGTGGATTTTTTTCTTGTTACCAAAGATTTAAACATTAGAAACAGTATGTACCTTTTTCTGATATTTGCTTGGAGTCTTTGTTTAATGTAGAAACAATGACCAATGGTTTTTCGCTTTCTGATTAATAATGCTTATTTTGCAGTTAAAAATTTTAATATCATGCCTTCCACTATGTTTTTGAATTACGGAATAGAAATATTTCTCTTTGGAAAGCGTAAAAGCATACCCTTCAATCCATAGCTTGTTTACATGTGACATTTTGAAAGAAGTATAAATTTTAAAGTAGTAAATGATATTTATCATTTTAAATAATGAGCTTTTGGCAGAAATTTTTATTCCAAACCATTTGCTTTATATTCTTTACCAAAATCATTCTAAAAATGTGTCATTATTACTTGTATATACAGAAAGCTTAATTTCTTTGAGAACAGAAGACCAGAATTCAGTTGTTCTAACAACATGATCATTAATATTATTTCTTTTAATAACGTGAGTATCAGTCTACAGCGAATTCATTTATATCTTCTTCTGCAATATTTTAATCAGATTTTAATAATTTTATGTTAATTTCAATCAATTTATAAGGTTCTAACTGTATAATACTAACTAAAATGTTTATTAGACTGTTAAGCAAGTTATCGCTCCACCAATGTAAATACAACAAAGTCCTACGAAAGTTTTAAATAAACCTTTTTATTAAACTCGAATTAAACAGAAGGCACAATTTATGTGTACAACCAAACTCCTCCATCTGTGGGTATTAAGCAGAAACTGAAAATACAATATAACATGGATTCTATTAGCATGGCACTACACACATTTGCTTATTTAAGCAATGGGTGTTTAATGGCAGAAAATAACTGGCAGAGCTCAGTGTATGAAATTAAAGGTGCAAGAGTTTCCGCCAAAAGCTCTATCTTTAAAACTTTCAAAACTCTTGCCTTAAATATTCTTAAATCATTTGCATTCTGGTGAGGGCTGAAATTATGGTAAAAATCCAAATCATAAAAATGGGTTAATTAACATAAAATATCTTATAAATTTACTTAGGCAGCACATGACAAAATTTTTAATTATGTATATTAATTTGATGGAGATTTCACTTCAACTAATACTTTTTCTTATCAGCTATATAATAAATGAACAAACACCACCTTTTAATTTGACATTTATATTTTTTTTCTGAGCATATAAATTTAATTTACCTGTCATCTCTGTGTAAAATGCTTTAGTATGATTAAGCACAAGGATGTTTCTACAATCACTGAACAATTATTTTCCAGTATAACAGCCATTCATCAGACTTATATCACTTTAATAAAATAAATACAATTAAAAATTACAAATTGAAAATTTAATGTGTATCTTTCCCATGAGACAAGCTGTGCCAAACAACTTGCTCTAGAAGGATATATGAGGCAGTTCTTATTCTGGCAATTCATTACTTCCATTGAGAAAACATACTTTTAGTATCAGTTCATTTAACTGTGTTTTTCTAAACATGAGATATAGATTGGTTTATTTCAGTTAACAAAGAGCGATATGGAATAACATACTTTGTAAACTTTTCATTGACAACACTTTAAAAACAGCAACATGGTTATAACAGATGAAAACAACACATTATTAGTAATGGCCAATAAGCAATCTTCTTGCATAAAGAATTGTTCATCACATATCATTTTATACTGAAAATGATCACCTTTTTTTTATTTAAGAAAAAAAATGAAAGATTAGTAGAGTATGTTTTACTAAGGCTTATATTACCTGAGCCAGAGTCATGAAACCAGTGCAACCAGACTGGATGGAAGAATTTTTAGAATTTTGGGATGCACCAAGCAGCAGAATTTAAGGGCCACAGAAATTGCCCCAGACAACAAAAGGCCTAGCACTGGGCCTGCATGTAACCATACAAAAATGAAAAACAGCTGATGATTTTATTTTATTTTATTTTATTTTCTTCTGTATAGCATTAGTATTAGCAGAACAGTTAAAAAACCATTCTCGTAAAACCTTACTTGCAAATAAATTCCAAGCAATTTAAAAAATGCTGACATTCTTTTTACTAGAAAAGTAGATAAAACATGAAACTACTTGCCCACACTAAGTGCATAGCTAACAATGAAATAGCTCAATTTGGCATCCCCTTTAGCCAAAGAAGGGAAAAAAAAATTCAATGCAATAAAAACAAATAATAATGACCTTCTTCAATCCAAGAAACTCTAATTGCCAGTGCTCATCTGCTGCTGAAGAGACATATGCCTTAGGTTGCTACATAAATAAATTAGGGCAACATCACAGGTTGCCTATTTTGGTTACATGGTGCATTGCCTCACGAACACTTTTCAAAATCAGAAAGTACCAAAAATTATACAAAGTGATGAAAAACACCTGTGGATTCTAATTTCAAAGTAAATTCAACTCATGAAATTGCTACTAATTTCCACATAGTGAATTTATTTGGAAAGCAACAATAACAACAACAACAATATATATATATTTGAAAAAAAAAAAAAAAAAAACAGTAGATCAGCAGTGCTGTGCAGGAAAACAATGAAAGAACTATCTTCAGACTCAGGCTGGTGATAAATCTACAAGAAAAAGCACTTCGGGGTGAGAAATAATCTACTGCAGAAACATAGTACTGTGTCTTTCATGAAAACAGAACTGTGTGAACTCGTGTTGCATGAAAACAGAACTTATTTTCTGAAGTAGAATATATTGCTGCATCTGGAGCTTCATCTCATTTTGTCTCCTTAGCCAGAATTGCAACAGATTTGGAATATAATAAGGTTTGTAGAGTTTTGTTTTCATTAACTCATTATCTCATTATTCTGCCTTCTTTTCACTTCTGATTTTGTTTGCACTGACCAGGATGCAAATTAGTAATGTAGTACATAAGAATAAACAGAATTTAACATCTGAGATACACAAGTTCTGTACAGCTTGTAAAGATTTATACAATTAGTGTTCAAGCCATTTAAAGAAAAAAGCTAAGAATAAAAGAAAGTTAAAAATTAGTTATAAGAAGTTAAGATTATAGTAGTTACCATATTGATAATGGATATCATTTTATTAAAGATTAAGAAAATAAAAGTGCAATTAAAGTGAATTATGTACCAACTTCAGAAAATGTTTCAGACATTTTGATTAAAACTTGCAAATTTGATATTAGTGTTAAATTTATGAGGACTTCTTAAAAAATAATGCAATTTTAACATTTAATATTAAAGTTAAAATTTAGGAGGTAATGAGAATTATTATCATATTACTTTTATATTTACTTCAATGTTTTGGCCTTACATCCAATTGTATCATTTGTGAACTATAAAAAAAAAAAAAAACGTTGTTTAGAAGTATATCAGGCCAGTTTCCTTTATATCTGACAATAATGCTGCAATAGCTACAGTGAAAGATAAAAATGGAGTAAATAAATATTTTAATATCAAATGCTGATAACTGACTGTAAATAGCAAGGGGAAAAAAAGGTTTTATTTATATGTACTTATATTTAAAAATTATTTTGCTACCACAGAAGGCTCTCTCTCTCTCTTTTTTTTCCTGTGCCCTTCATAAAATTTTTATAAAATAAAAATGTTTTTCAATTTTTATATTTTTTCCCCTTTTATTTGGAGTGACAGATGCATGATTAATCACTTTCATTCAACATAATCACTAACTCTTTAATATGGTCAGTTTATAAAATTAGAGATATTTTGATATTTTTTCTTAAGCTGATTAGGCTTTCTGGAGGAGATTTTGTGGGCCTAAATCTTCAGCTTAGATGCAGAAAATATGGCAAATCTGGCTAAATCACAACACTGCAAACTAACATTTTTTTTACAAAATAAAACAAATGCATTTACTTACATTAGATAACACTTGATTCAAGGCTACAAGAGGATGCTGATTAATGAATCCAAATTCAAAATACTCTGGCATAAGCTCAGAAGCCTCTTCATATGTTGTGACTGTAGGTAAAGATTCCAATTTTCGTAACAAGAAATACACATAGCTTTGAGTTAATGACGGCTTTGGTATGTGTAGAGAAAGATGGAGCTCAACTTTTTTTACAATTTCCTTCAGGAATGTCTGTGACTATCAATGTAAAAATTACAAAAAAAATTATTTAAATTAATTAAAAAACATTATATAAAATAACGAAAGATCTAACAAAGACTCTCCTTTCAGCCTTATATCATAAATTACTGCAAATGAAAACAAAAATGTTGAATCAGTTCAGATCTTTTGGATTTTGTTTCAAAATAAAACTTACTATATAATACAGATACAGCTATAACATTTAAATTCACATTTTAAATTTCTCTACAAAGGAACTAAAAAGTTACTAGCAAAATAGTTACTTCTCTGTTAGTTAGTGTTAATCTTCTATATGAAACCAGGATAACACAGAAAATAAGCCTCTTCAGAAAAACCATGGAGTGGCATTTTTGGTGGACAATAATTTCATATCAAATGTAAATGGAAACTAGAGTGTTTATTTTAGTTTCAATATATTGCTTTAAGTACTGACAATAAAATTGTTCAAAAATAACTGCATATCATCTCTACAGCCATATTAAGATAGTGTAATAAGCATGAATCACAGTGATTGTATTTACTTTACAAATACAATCACTGTGAAGTATTTGCTGTACAAATCCTACACATTCAGAGACTTCTAATTCTGACTGCATTATACCTGATTAAATGGCTAACTGAAATACAAACAACTAAAAATCAATTATATCCCTAAATTACTGACATAGTTTAAGATAAGTTTATTATTCATTAAGCCAAAGACAATATGAATATATTAATATTTTATTACTTGATAATTAATCAGTATAAAGTATAACTAAAAATAAATGTCCAGGTAGACAACATTTTTACTTACAGTTGATTTTTGGAATTTATTATCTTCTTCAATAAAATTTTCAGTTTCATTTTTATCAGCCAAGTTATCTTTTATACTCATTGTCTCATCTGAAAGAGCTTTCTGATCTTCTGTTTCTTCTTTAACTGTGTTTTTATAAACAGAAAATTTACATTTATTTGCATTATAAAATTATTGGAAAATTTGCCATATATAAAAGTGCATGTAACAATTTCCTGAATACAAATATTTGCATCATTTTTAAAATATATATAATATAGTCAAATAGAACAAATGAAAAGGTTAAATAAGGCAACCATAAATTGGCATAGATTTTGAATAAAACTCTGTTGATTTTGAGGAAAATCAGACATAGAACCTTCTTTAAGCAAAATATTTTCACAAAAGTAGGAGAAGAAACAGCCAGATTTACAGCAAGGTCAATGAGTGGAACAAAGAGGAAACAAACCAAAGAAAATAATAGTGAAATATAAGAAAGCTGAGATGTTAAAATTTTGAAGCACTGGGAAGAGCTGGATTCAAACTAATATCATTAACAAAAGAAAACAGGAATAAGAAAACCTTTAAGAAGATCAGTTCAGCCTTTGAAAGATCTTTATGGATAATTTTCATAGGGCCATTATTAATTAATTCCAATCCAGATCTTAATTCTTCCAAAATTCTAACAACTTAGGTTTTACATATTTCATTTCTGATTTTCCCAATAGATGGTACCACATTCATTTTCTTTTTGATCCTCTCATTGAAGTTACTATAAATGTATTCATTATTCCTCCCAGGTCTGCAAAAATATTTTGCTTTTGAAGAAGAGGAATCCATATCTGACCATCTTTGAAACTGATAGAGTTTTAATTAAAATCCACCCCAATCTAAGATTACCTTTTTTCTTAATTTTAAACTATAGCATAGTATTTGATGTATATAGCAATAAGAAAATTAAAATTTCATAATAAGTCAAAGCAAGTAATAAATCTTCAATAGCAGGTAAATACAGATCAGAAATAAACTAGCTCATCATTTTTTTTAACTGTAATAACAATATATTTTTATGTATTTCCAGAAAATATGAAGTTAAGAATCTTAACCTCTTCATGCCCACCATAGATAAAATTAAATGCTTTTCTAAGCCCATGACCTGTGTACTGCAACTTTCTCTGTAGGCCCAGGCACTTTTTATTATCAAGCCTCATATACATTAAAATTTTCTATAAAAGTGGCTTTTCTCAGAGCCATAGCTATTTTTCCAAGAATGGAAAACATGTCATTCTAAAATTTCTTAACATCAATTTGGCACTCCTTGGATGCTGTGCCCGGCGACAAACTTCCCCCCTTACTCCCCTCTAACTTTTCTTCAAAATATGTTGATTTTCACAGGTAAGATTTTGAACATTTTACTTTATATGGGGTTAAAATATTCTAATTAAATTAAAATTAGATTCTAATTAGATTCAAATAAAAACTAAAAGTAATGAAAAACTGGTGTGCTACTTGAGCAAAATTAATAATAAAAAATAATTACATTAACCCATGACACTCATTTATCTACATTAATGAACTCAGAAATAAAAAAAAATACTTACATATAAAAATTCTATATACATGATACTCTGTAGAGCATTTATAGGGGGAAAAGCTACAAATATTTTATGATATGATATAATTCGGAATACTGATCAATAAAGAATCCAAAAGAAAAGTTTTGCATTCATATTGAGTAGCTTTCGCTGAATGTTAGTCTCTGAACAAAATGAACAGTTTCTTCTTCCTTTATTTCCAATAATATTTTTATGCAGTTTTGGAAAATGTTGTCCAACAAGGTGTAAAGAATCACTTTCTAAAAGCTTTGGTGTAGACAACTGAATATTTTTTCCCAAATATTGCTTCATTAGCTCACGAATTAAGTTGCATCAAAACTGCAAAGATAGAATACTTTCACCTTTATCCCTTTCAAATAGGACCTTCATGTTACAAATAGTAATACCCCCAAAAAAGAGAAAAACAATTTTTGATACCATTTCACTGTTTTTTTGAAAAGCTTGATAGTGCTGCAATACTGCAATATTGAATCTCCTTTATCAACTCCTCTCATATTTTTATCATAGTCTATTATACATTTTGTTTTAAGAATGTCCTCTCCTGCCTTTCCATCTTTTTTTCCAGTTGAAATTAATTTGAGTTGTGGATTACTGTAAGTAATATTACATATTTTTTCTTATCTTTGAATGAGATCAAATTAATTGAATTTTTTTATGGAGCAACAATACCCTTTTTTTCAGAATTGATTGAAAAATGTTCTGGCATGCCTTTTCGATTTTTCATTATTGTACCACAAACATTAGTTTTAATTTACTGCAGAAAAATAGCCAGATTTGGAGAAATAAAGAATCAATTTAAATATAAATTATATCCTTGTTTGCTAAATTTGAAATCAGTGTTTTAACCCCACAACCTCCATATAAGCCACAACTTTCTCTGAGTAAAGTATCTTTTTCCACATAAGCACAACAGTTCCAAATATACCCTGGACCCAAGTTTTCTTTTGCATGCTGAAAGGCATCAAAGGTTTCTTGAAGGTATGTAAATGCTGAATTTTATTTATTAATAATTCTATAACTGTTTTGTTTTGTCTTTTTTTTATTGCAATTTAATGTAAAATGCAAATATTGCAAAATTTGTTCAAAGTGATTCCATGACATGGCATCATTGAAAAAAGGTGTAGCTGAGTAATTTGTCCCTAGAAAAATACATTTTTATTGTCACTTTCTTTATGATGCTCATAAGCAGCACCAATCCCAAAAGTATTCACATCTCATATGCTGTAGTTTCTGTAAAAGGCTTTGGAGGTGAAGTAATAGATAAGCCTAATTTATCAAGCCTAATTAATTTTTATAAGCCTAATTATTTTTGTCCTTGTTAAAGAACATACTTTGCAAATAGTTTTTTTTTTCTTTTACAATAATTTCAATTAATTCATCATAAAAAATAAACCATAAAAAATGATTTCTTTTTTTAAACTTACAGCATTTTCAATATACAAGCCTGGTTTTGCTTAAAGTCAAGCTTCAGTAGATAATAGAATTTTTCACAGTCTGAGTTAATCATATTTATTTGTCACTGACATACTAGATTCTTCAGAATGGTCAAGCGAAGAAGGTGTATCATTTATTTCACTTTCATCACCATCAGTCTCATTTATTATTTCTTGAATCTCATGTTCAATTAAATACCACTTTCTTTTTGCCATAGGTAATACAGTAGAAGTCCAGAAATCCGCAATGCTTGGGACCAGAGGTTGTGTGGATTTTAGGATTTTGCGGATTTCAGGACAGAAAAGCCAAATCATAATATTCAGACTAAAAGTGCAAAACAAATTAGGCATATTAGATACATTTATTAAATTATTATGTACAATAACATACATTATTACATTATTTTATTATATGCATTAAATTATTATATGTACATATTTATTATATTATTCATTTATATTAGTGACTACAGGAATATTTTAAAGCATTAAGAACATATACAAAAGAGACGTGTAAAAATAAGGGATACTAATAAAGCATAAAATATTTCTTTTTTTTTATTTGTTTTAAATATTTTTCTGATAG
>KK112848.1:76903-88667 GCA_000611955.2 Stegodyphus mimosarum
TTTTGTAAATTCTACAGGGTCATAATCTCTTGCTCTGTGACACAGCTCTGTTGTTCTAAAAATTTTCACCATGTTCCAAACCTTCATTAAAAAAAAGATATTTTCTCACTTCTTTCACATTCATTACCTGTGTCGACATTGGAATCGTTTTCTTGCTGTGGCGAGTTCAAAACAGAGCCAATGATTTCATCATCCATTATCTGATATGCCAGTGTTGGCTCATCTGAACACATCATCCATACTAAAAACCTCTTTTGGGCTAAGATTTTTTTTCTGCCACTAACACAGAATCATTATTATTTGGTAATTATGACGTCATTATTGGATAAATATTTTTTCTTCGGTATTTCATTCTCCATTCTGCGGTTTCTGGAACCTATAAATTCATTGTTTATATTTTGAGAGGCAATGCGGATTTCAGGTCGGCGGATTTTCGGTACTTGACTGTACTAGAAAACTAAACAAGAATATTTGAAAGGAATTTGGAGCAAATTCGCTAAATTTCAGAGCATTTCTACAAATGACCTAAGACGGACTGCACAACTGGTAGGCTGTTCACAATCTGCTATTGTTAGCATTTATGCAAAGTGATAAATGATGGTATGACCCTCCAATTGCTTATTTTTGTTAGGATAGGACCTTCAAAACAGTCTTTTGGTGTTAAAACATGACCTTCAAAGAATCTTTCTAGTTTTCCCTTTTGTTTCGCTAGTAACTTCTCTACTCATCGAACTCCTCAAATGAAAGATTTTTATAGCTTATGACAAAAAAGAATTAAAAGGCCTGAAAAAAATCATTGGTACTGCTTTGAAAAAGAGAAAAAAGAGTGGACAACAAAAGAATTGTTTCTTTCTGTGAAAGTTAAGTGCCCAAATATAACTTCTGTTAGACAAATTTGTTGAGTTTTTATTTTCGGGAATAAATGCACAGTAATTCACTAATTCCAAATATCAGTAATTTAGCAATAAAAAACCCAGTTATTTAGCTGTTGAAAACATTGTTACATGAATAAACACCCAGAAGAGTATTAATCATACAAGTGTTCTAAAATTTGTATCTCCATTGATAAATAGAAGAATAAAAATAAACAGGGATACCTTTTTTCTCCCTCTTTGAACTAGAGGCAGATATCATATATGTTTCATATATTATTACTGATCAAAGTCAATATTCAAGACATTCAATTAACTTACTTTTTGCAGTAATATAATGTCACTGTTGCCTTTTAAAAATTAGATTAAAACATTCTGTTTAAGCATATCAGATATGATGCAGTGGACCTTCAATGGCACTTTGCTTCCGTATCATATATGATAGTGGGTCCATGAGGGGAACTGAACTGTATCATATATGATATGCTGGGAGTAAAGAGCATATCACATATGCTCATCATGATGCTATATATAGAGCATCATATATGCTATATATATCAATTAGGAGGTTAGTTAAAGTTTCAATTATTAAATTCATACACTAGTACATGCATAAGCAAAACGTGCAATAATACTTCAGGAATGTATTTACAAACTATTATTGCAGTTTGTATGCTAAAATTTATACAGATTTTAATATATTTCAATGCAAAACTTATAATTAATTCTTTAAAAGAACTTTTGTCATATCTATCATTTTCTACCTATCATTTGCCATGCATCTATTAGTTGGTCATATATAGTAAGTTAAATACAAAATAACTATTTACTTGCCTTTTTGTATTATTTAGATTTTATTTATTTTATATATTTCATTTATTTTTCTTGCAATTTTTATGATGTTTAGAATTAGTTTTATTTTGGTTTGCATGCATAATTCATGTTGGGGAAGTACCTATATAGGTTTGGGATTCTAAATTACTTTGGCTTTGTAATTTAAATTTTTTTCCTAATGTGGATTTGTTTTCTAAATTTCTCAAAAATTCCTTAAAGATTAAATTTCTCAAAAATTCCTTAAAGATTAAATTTCTCATTTTAACATATCACTATTTTTGGTTTAGTGTATTTCTTTACCCATGCCTATATAGATGACAAAACACGAATTGTGTAATTGATAAGTTAGGTTTGGAGGCAACTTCCCTTTGAAAAGATCTGTCTTCCGTCTGCTCAACAATTATTCACTTTATGAAAATTAAAATTTCTTTTTAAAATTTAAAGGTTTTTAAGATAAAATTTTTGGGATTGTTTTATGTTTTTCTAATATTTATATGCTTGCACTTCATTTACTTATGTTTCCTGAATTTGATGGTATTGCAAATTAGTTTGTAGCAACAATTAATTTATTTGTTTGCAATTGAATTTGCACAATTTAAAATTTTAATTTGCTTTATATGAATGAGATTATAATATTATATTTATTATTCATATTTCATTCCTTGTAGCATTGGCATAAGAGAATTATTTAACTTTACTAATTAGTTTTTAATGAAACATTATTATATGTATATATACGTAGGCCCTGTTGATAGCAGTAAAAAAGAGAGGTGCACAACTAGATGTTATAGTAGTCCCATATACAAAATTTCAGTAGTCTATGGATAATTGGTTTTTAGATATGAGAGATACATACATGTGTAACATCTGCAGATGTCGTGAAAAAAATCCCCTTTGAATACATTTTTTAAAACAATAGACCCTCCCCCCCAAAAAAATAAATGTTCATTTATAAAATAGGAAGAACATTGATTTTTTACAATTTTTTATTAAATAAATGCAGATATGATTATGACAGATCAGGAAAGCTGCATAACTGATAACATTTTGCCTCTTTTATGTATGGTAATTTTAATCAAGATAATATGCACTTACTTTTTTCATCAGCAATATCTGAATCTAATATCTCATCAGATTCCGTTTTACTAGATTCAGATGATTCAGCTTTTGATGCTTCATGACTCTCTAATAATTCTTCCAAAATATCTAAAATTTATTTCAATTTATGTGAAAGTGTATATATTATTTTAGAACAGAAATTAACAATGAAATTATTGTACAGGTATTAATGCATAAATTTAGTTCATTAGTATAAACATAAATAATAACTAATGAAATCCAAATTAAAAATTTTTATTACTAATTGATTGATCAATAAGTTCGACCATTCCTAACAAATCTTAATAAGTATTTAGCCATTTGACTAAAAAATTAATTCTTGTACTTCCTTATTAAAGTGGGCATATTATAAATTTGGTGAATAAGTTCAGTAATTTTGACCTGAAACCATAATGGCCACTTTAACAAGAAAGTAAAAAGCTTTTTTACAATATTTTTGTATTTTTAGGAAATAAATTATTTAGAAGTTATACAATGTCTCAGAAATATGATTTCATAAAATTCAGTGTTGAAAAACTATCTGTTGTTGAACACTGTTTGATGAGACAGTATTTCAAATAGTACGACATTCTTAAAAGAAAATTTTGCTGAAACAGGACTTCAAAAAAATATTGCAATATGAAAATATTCATAAATAGCAATAAAACTGAAGTTACCTAATTCTAGAAAATGATATACGAAAAATATAAAATGAAAAGTTGATCGGAGTGATGGAAAACGTATAAAAATAAATTTCACCTTGAAAGTTTAGTTTAATTTAATTTCTTTCCACAGAAACCAACACCAAAACTTCACAAGAATGTAAATAATAATAATAATAATGATTAAATGAATGCTTAATTTGAAATGAAATCTTATGAGAGAATTTTTTTTCATGCCATTCTAATGGAATGTACTCGTAATATAAAAATACAATTTTTAATAATCTACAAAACTGTTTATTGTTTAATGGCTTATGAATCTATTCAAGTATGAAAATAGTTTAAAGTGGGAAAACTATTCAAATTATTACGCCTTTTGTTTTATCGTATATTCTCAGTACATGATAGCCAGTTTTAATATTATAGTTACATTTAATGTATTAATAATTAATAGTATCAATGTATTTGCTACATCGCTAAAATTATGAGAACATAAAAAATAAAGAAAATGTACTTTCATTATGTAACAGCACAATTTTGCACAAATATAATGATATAATTTTGTAGAATTTAATTTTTCTTGCCTTGCTTCTCAATCTCCTTCTCAACTATAATAAAGTAAAAGAAAACACAACGTTGAGTTTCTTTGGAATTAGAAAATAATGTGTCTAAAGTTTTTAAACTGACATCGTCTCTTTCTAACAGTTCTTCAAATGCCCCGTCATTGTGATCAATCGAAAGAAACCTATAAACAATATCTTTCATCCATTCTAATCTATAATTATCCATTCTGAAGAAAAGCAGGGTTAGATCATTCGATTTTTCTTACAACTAAATACTGAGAATGTAATTTCATTCATTTTCTGCTTTACATCCATACACTGTGTTAGCGTTCTCTGTTTCTATGGAAACCAAACTTCATACAGATTTTGAAAAAAAAAAAAAAAGTATTTTTAAGGATATATCCTATTATTTATGTCATATTTTAATAATTAGATAGAATATACAGAGAAATTAATTGAGAACATTAATGTTCATCTAGAAGTCCATATTTCAAACATTTATCATTAATACTTTGCTATGACGCAGCAGCTTTAGACATCTCTTCTTTTGCAGTTTCTCTGTTTATATCATTTCAGCAAACTGCAGACGAATTGAGCAAATAACGTAAGTGTAATTTTTTTGCATGAAATCTTTAGTATTTACTCTATTACAATAATAAAAAGCAATGTTTAGATTATTTTGAGATTCTTGTGTTATTTTTTTAGCTGATATATAGTGTAACTGGACATTTAATATAGAAATCGTAAGTAAAATTTAACGTCGTCTAGGCTGTTTTTGTTAATAAAATCGACAATATGGTATTTAATTCTGACATCTGAAAATTGAGTTTATGTTCATACTTTTAAAATGTATAATTATTTTACAGGAATATAAATAAGTGAATCAATTGTATTGAATATTCAAAATGGAAGACGGTCATACCAGTAAAGATTCTCACAAAGACATTTTAACAAATAGTGCTGACAACGCGTCAGGCTCTTCAGATACAAATAAATTTGATTTAAAAAGTTTTACAGAAGCTTTATCTGATGATAGAGTAAATGCTTCATCTGCAAAAACTGAAATCGAAGACGACGACGAGGATGATGAGGAATATAGTGACGCTAAGGATTTATCTGAAGCTGATGAAGTGCTTGAGCTTGATGAAGAAGCTATGGCTGAATGTCATAAAGACCTGTCGGATGATAAACTTGAGGTATTTAATTTTTTCCAGGTTGCATTCTAAATATAAATGTAAGCTTTTTAATTTGAGAGAATTTGACATGTTTAATGAAAATATTTAGTTGACACGTTTGCTGCCGAGCAACATTTTCAAAAACGGTTAAACGACGCCAACAAATTTTAATTAATTAATTGTAAAATAAAAATACAAAACATGTATATATGGAAAAGATATTGAATTTAAATAATTTTTAATTTATTAATTATATGAGTTATAACAGTCGGTTTTTGCTATAAAATGTTTTATGACAGTGCTAACTATGAATATACTCATAAAAGTATATTTGTAGTTGACGGTTGCTTATAACAAAGATTGGTTATTTTTACAACAATTATTATAACAAAGATTATTATAAATTGCTTAATTATTTTTACAGTTTCTATATTATTTACTTTATAATAATATTCACATGGGGGGGAAAACCAGATACCTTCAAAGAACATGAAAATACTCTGTGTTTGATTGTATGTGGTGTAGCTAAAACAAAAATGGTCTACGAATTAACTTGTAGCTGTCACCTAAATGCAAAATTCGACCTACGAGATAACTCATGGTGGGCAGCGAACATGTTAAACTTTAAATGTTTCTTAATGAACTAAAAACTCTCTTTTATTTGAAACTATGCTACTGAAGAAATGGCCATTCTATAATTTAGAATAATCTGCCTAAAATGTGTGTATCTATCTATATATTTTATATTATCTACATGCATGTATGTATTATCTGTATGTTTTGTTGTGTGTTATATTATCTGTATTTTTGCATTAAGTGCTTGGTGAAAATGCGCTTTAGCCCACTGCTTGGCGATGTTTTGAAAATCGCCAATTCGGCGCGTTTCTGAGAAACGTCTTTGCAATTGCAACCTTCCCGACACGCTCCCCGAAAACCTATTGTAAACAAAACATAGAATTCTAAAGCATAAATTAGTATGGAAACTGTTGGCACAAAAAGATAATAAAATAATATGCAAAACGAACATTATGATCATTAAAATATTTGTCAGTTAGGTTTAAATTAATTATTTACATTTTATGTTGTAATACTTACACATTTTATGCCGTTACATAACCTTCCCGACACGCTCCGCGAAAACGTAACCAAAATGGCATCCAAGAAAGAAGGAATAAAGGAATTTTTTTAAAAGGGCATTAAAATTACAAACGATACCATGTACACACCGTTCCGTTTTAACTTGAAAAAAAATCTGCGAATTGCACAATGTAGGCAACGTACACAAAAGAACAAAATAAGCTAAAATAACGAAAATAAATTACAAAAAAATGCCATGTGCACAGCGCTCCTTTTAAACTTAAAAAAAACTTCAGCGAATTGCACAATGTAGGCAACGTATACATATGTTATACGGAGTTACCCATGTTGGCGCGTTTATTGCTCATTCAAAAACAATCGCCGACAAGCAGTGGGCTAAAGCGCATTCCAACCAAGTGCTTTAAACAAAAACACACACACACACACAAAAAAAAAAAAACAGTTTTGCTGCCTTTTCAATCTGTAACTGATGTTTTTCAATTTGTGTTCATTTCCAAAAGTAGAAACTTTCTTGAAATCCCTACTGAAGATGATCTTGCTGTACTTAACATTTCAGTGATATCCAGTTCTTTTTCTTCTGTGCATTTTTTCTTAAGAGCTGTTGATTACTATCACTTAAGTGTGGTCATTTTAAGAAGGGTACCACAGGAAGATGGTTTATGAAAAATGAATTTCTTTGTAATGTTTAACAAAGTAGTTTCTGCATATTTGTCTAATTCCAATGTATATAACTTTCAAAATAGTTACTTTAAAGGAATCAAACACCGAGTTCCAGCGTACTTCAGATGATGTATTAAGACCATTTAATCAAATTTATCTTGGACAAGCTGGGGATATCGAAAATATTTTAAGGTTTGAAAAGCATGATCGGTAACATTGGACATATTTAAGTTTTCAGCCTATAAATTATGGACGTGCTGAACAATATGAGATATAAACTGAAAATTGCTTTCTCTTCTTTGTCATATTTGCTATATTATCAATTACAAAACTATAAATTTTACTTTCCAGCCTTTTAATAGTATTAACAGCAATAATGAGTATAAGTTTTCAACTGTATGGGGTGTTAATGTAGTAATAATTTCCTTTCTATGTACAGTTTCAGTAAAATCCTAGTGTACAATACGGCCTTGGCACAATTTTGAAAATTGTTGCGAACACCAAAATGACTCATTTACTCCGTGTCATAAACACATCGTTTACTGCTTATCATCATGTCGCCAGAAATCACTAGATCCCCTGTCTACTGTATACTAGGATTAAACCTACAGTTTCATTTATTGTATAAACACGTACACAGATTATTGGTTGATTACAGATATTAGACTCATCTGAGATCATACCTACTGTTTTTGCTTTATTCATCGTCTGAGTTTGAAGTTAAACTTTTCTCAGATTCTGAATCTGTTATATTATGTTCCAGAGAGCTGTAATCTTCTTTTCTCTGATCCTTGTCATTTGCTTTTTCCTTGTGGAAAATAATAAATTCATGTAACATTTGAGTTTATTGAACTTTAATTCATTTCTCTTCAGCAAAACCGGTTTGAGTTTTTGCTCCTTAAATTTTATATCTCATTTAGTTCAAGAATATAAATTTTTTGTGCATTTTTTTTGTGCCTATCATAATCCCTTTTGTGCTTTTAGATCCATCTTTCTATGTTTTTCTTATTTTTTATGAACATATATCTTTTATGATAAGTAATGTTTGTCTTTCATCATCTCTATATTTCATAAGGTATTAAATTTTGTCCTTCATGTGAGTTCTGTTTACACAAACCACACTTTCATTCCAAAATTTTAGTGGTAATTCTGCATCAATCAGAATAGCTCTAGACGTCTCTGTGATAGTACAATTAAGGTGTTCAGCTTTTCTGTTGTTCTCTGTAAAGGTATTATGTGTTATCATAACCACCTTTGTACAAGTTGCCAAATTTTCAGAATGTGTAAAATTCCAGCAACCATACTTGTTGAAGTTATGGTTATTGCATTAGCATGGGATAACTAACATGCTTATGCTAATTTGGAGATTTTATGCTTATTTTATACTTTTATGTTATTATCTACAACATCTTGAGTTTAATCTTTTACTGCTATAGAAAAAATAATAAGAGATATCTTTCATGAATATTTCTGGATTTGATGGTATTACTGTGACTGAATGACTAGCATATGAGTATGAAAGAATTCAGATACATCCTATTATAAACACTGATGGTACATCCATTTTTTAGCAGTGACTACTACCTATTCTTTTCCATAGACAATGATATTACTTACTGTAATTTTTTTTACTCTCATGAAAAGATCTTTCATAGCTTGATAAAGCTGTTCTGAAGTACCATTTTTGACACAAACAGTGTTAAATAATACATATACAATATAGAGTGTTTTTGAATATCGAAACATCTGCCCACAACAACTAGAACTTGTGATACACATGTATGTATACTTTCATCTACTATCACTGAAAACTTGTTTCTGCATATGTTTAAAATGCATAATTTTTCATATAGGTTAACTCAGCTTGTATAAAACAAGACACTTCAGTTGTCTTCATCTGACCTTTTTTTCCAATATTGCTGTCAAGCAAAGCTTTTTTATATGCTTCTACAAGATGATTATGCAACACAAATTGAATATTATACTCAGAAATGAATGCAAAGTTTTTTTCTATGCTTCTACAAGATGATTATGCAACACAAATTGAATATTATACTCAGAAATGAATGCACAATTGTCAACTCTGCCTTCGTTAGCTTTCTATTTCTCTTTAGGTTCATTTTATATGAAGGCAGTATCTAACGTTGAAGTCTTTGGAATATTTGCACTTTTTATATTTAACTTTTTGTATGTGCATCCACTATATTGACATTTTTTAATTTCCATTTCACAGCAAAAAGGATAAGACACATTTTTTGCATTATTATCTTCTTTCAACCAATCCTGTAATTCCAGATTTTCTAACCATTCATTTATAAAATTTTGAATATATCAGTGTTTACTCATTTTTGTCTATGGGGAACAAGTTTCCTATATTATGGATATGGCTAGTAAGTAATTATCTTATTTTAAAAAGTTTTATGAAATAAAAAGCAATAATTCAATAACATAAAATAGAAATAGTCTCTACACTTTAAATTTATTATATGATGGTATGCAATGCACACGTAAATGTAAAGTCATACCAAATGTTACAATAATTCCACAAATGATCATGAAAGACTGTGTACTAAGTATTGCCTTCTGTTTGCTGAATAGGCATATAACATGTTAGCAAGACAAATCAAACCAATGGGATGGAACCCTGCAAAAGCTTTGAAATCCTTTTGTATTTGTATTATTCTGAACTAGTATTGAAAATATTAAAAATTATAATCAGTATTGCTGGGATATACAATTAAGAAAACTGCAAACCTTTGTAAAATGTATTAAATTTTATTGTATTTACAAGAAATAAATTTTAACTTAATAATTGCTGAAAAACCCCCAGGTAATAAGATTTCCGTGAAAAAACTTATCAACCCAGATGATGATTAAAAAAAAAAAACATGGTCTGGAGCCCTGTGCCATATTTTTTTTTCTTTTCTTGTTAATGTTCACAAATTATTACATAAAAAAGATTTAATAAATTCGGGCAATGTTCTTTCTTTTGAAAATTTATCAGAGATGACTACTGTATTTTGTTAGCAATTTGTTGAATGTAAACTTCTAAAAGAAACACTTGAAACGAGGTTATTAAAGAACATTCCCCATAGCCCAAACATCTCAAAATCGAAACATTCTCAACTAAAGCTTGATCTATGGAACTCGTGTAATCTTTTATAAGTAAATAACATGAGTGAAAACTAGTTTAGTCTTTTATAAACAAATACTATTAAGTTTACTATTATTTTAAAAAAAAAATTTTTTTCCTCCTAGAAATTGAAAGAAGAAGCTGTGGTTTTGAAAAATAATGGTAATGAATGTTTTAAGAAATCAGATTATGAAGAAGCAGTCAGATTGTACACAACAGCTTTGAACACATGCCCTCTTAAATATCAATCAGAGCGTTCCATTTTGTATGCTAACCGAGCTGCTGCCAAAATAAACTTAGTAAGTATAGTTTTAAAACAATTAGCTTTTAATTTTTCAGGAAAATTATGAATATATGCAGTTGTTAAAAATATATCATTTGCATGTATTTGAATATTATGTTGTAGGTATTATGTTGCTGTTTGGTACTTATTATATATCTTATATTATATTGCTGTTTAGTATATATTATGTTGCTGTTTGTACTTATATAGAGTAATTGTTTGTTTACATGCTCTGTCACTAGACACTACACAAACCGACACCACTGAGAAACCCCCATATTAGGCAAGGGGTTGGGTTGCCAGTCATAGTTCCCCAAGAGGGTTAGAATATATGCTACTCATGCTACCACTCTGGGCTCTCAATCCGAAGTGACAGACTTCAAAAATTTCTTTACAACCACGGTTACCTCTTGGGCCTGCAGGATCACCACTCCTGGTTCTCAGGTTTCATCATGGCAGGGAACGTGTATGAGAAAATGTGAAAATTCATCAGTGTCTGTACTGGGCTTTGAACTTTGAATCTTCTGATTCATGGTGGTACCAGTTACTCAGTAACTGTATACAGTGAGAAAAGTGAAAATTCCTTATGTATGTAGTAACCTTATTAACCCAAATATACAGGATAATTTATAAAAAAACAGTGAAACTACTTTATGCTATGGTATAAAATAGCTGATGTTGACAGAGAAATCATTCTAAGGCATTTGTGAGTGGGAGAAATATTGAAGTTTTAATTATTTTGTAGAAATCATCAGGTTATCAAATTTATCAGGTTTATAAATTGCTTTGTTTATCAGTATAATTGTTAGTTGTACTATCTTTCATATTATTGAGTCCAGGTTCAGACCCTGGAAAGGACATGTATAAGTATATAATGGCTTTATAACACAGAAGTGCTTAAAATACCATATTGGTAGCAGAGGAGGAGAAGTAGGAGATCCATGGATCTGTTTCCAACTGGTATTCTTGATCAAAATTGTAGTAGAGCTCAGCAAACTTATACCGCCATTTATAAGACACTCAATCCTTGGCCAGCGACAGGCCTTTACTAATCCCTCTTTGCTGTGATAAAATTCATAGACCTGATCGAGAATATGATTCAAGATCAGGAAGATTAGAAGTTACAAATCATTTATAAATTTTGTGTTTGAGAATTGCCCATCATGTGATGTGTATCCAGATGGTAATCGGATTCTTGTCATTCATAATGCAGCAAATAGCAAGAATTGCCTAATATTACATCCATTGATTTTTAATGTATGGGAATTCACTGATTATAGTCATGACATTGTATGTGTGCTACCTTATATCTAGTTAAATGTATTCAGAAAACTATCAGAAACATTCACATAGACTTGCTCTAGCATATATTGGGGGGGGGGGGAA
>KK112848.1:88706-128018 GCA_000611955.2 Stegodyphus mimosarum
AGAAGAACAAATTATAAATTAAGAATTATTTAAATATGTAATTTTTTTCCTAGCATATGGTAAGAGTTTGATTACCTTATGGATGTATGTCGTAGTATAGATGATTCAGACAGAAAATTTGGGTACTTACATACTATCCTATTGACTGACCAAGTTGTGCAATTTAGCATCAATTACGGATGACCACTTCCATTAGAATTCCATAGTAACTATTTGTGGGTGATGACCATTGCTCAAATTCTGTCAATGATCAATGAGATAGTACCTAAATACCAAAATTTTTAACCTTTTCTCTTGTAAGAAAAACTTATGATTATCTCATGTCTACAGTGATTTACTGATTCTTCAGTTATAAGTTATGTCATAACAGATCTACTAAAAGGAAAAGTTATTATTATTTTTAATCGAAGAAATTGTTATATACACCATATAAAATTTCATTTCCTAGGAAATTAGAAATTGTTGCCACTTGCAGGAAAAAAATTTTTAAGCCTTGCATGCTAGTGACCCAGTAAAAATGAGCTTGAATAATTATGCCTTTATGATGGAACAGTATCATAGCAAATTTTGTGTGATTTGACATTGATGAATTTTTTAGGGTTTTGTTCTTAAATTTCGTGGGCTTATCTTAACTGTTTATCTTAAAACCATTGAAGTGTTTACTTATTTGAATTTAAAGATCAGACTTATTTTGTAATTATATCCAATTCTTAAGAACAAGACTTCCTGATTAGATTGTAATCTGAAATATTCGGACTGCATTCTTTTTCCTGAATTAGTCAGGAAGTTGGCTCTAGATATATGATAAGTGAACTTCTTAAAGGTATTTTTCCAGATCACTATTTCTCGGTAAAGCAGCCTTACCTATATGAACTTTATTATGTGCTGAAAGTATTTTTCATGGAAGTAATTCACTTATGTATATAAGCAAAATGAATATAGTATATTTTAAATGAAAATGTTGTTCATTAAATGATGCCTTAGCTCAGTATGTTAGTTTTTAAATGCTAGACTGCACATACAAGATGGACATAATTTTCAGAAAGGGAGAAAAGTCTTATAATCAAGCTAATAAAATTTTTAATGTGGAAATAATTGGCATAACTTTTCAGTTCCTCCCGAAAATCAAGGCTTGATTTCCACAAGGACACACTCTCATAGCAATCCTAGTTTCTTTAGGTTGCTCAGCATACATCAAGAAAAATAATTTGCAGTTATGCCCTAGCATTAAAAATACCAGTAACTTTATGAGACTAATTTGAATTAGGCAAGCTTCACTTTGTACCCAGTGCCTTTACACTGAAATAATCTTTTGCAAGCAGGCTTTTACTTTGCTTTTCTGATTAATTTATTAAGCAGGAGGTGAAATGAAGTTATGATAGCTTTATTGCAAATGGGCTGTTGAGTAGCGATGTCCAACAAACCTCATATTATAACAAATTAATGCTGTTCAGGATGGTATTCAAGCATTTCATTTCTTTATTCACCATAAGATATGCAATGGTTAAAAGTATTCCCCAGTTTTGTGCTTTTGATTTTCAAATGAGCCACCCAGATGGTATAGTGGTTAGGGAAACCTGACTGTGACACCGAAGGATTCGCGTTTGAATCCCGGAGAAGGTATGGGTAAAAATTTGTCTGTTCCTTCATAGGATGGTAGCGGTAGCTGCGTATTAGGTGCCTCCACAATAAAATGGCCACCGCTTCTGGCCTTAGTAATGGCCGATGACATTATAGGCAGGTGCCCGCCATTGGATAAATTTTTTTTTTCAAATGAGTGAAAAGGAAAATTAAACACATAACTTCAATATTTCTTTTCAGTTTTTGGAAGTAATAGCTATTTTTGATAAATATCTTTAACAACTTGGCAAGCATAAAAAATGCAAATTTTTGTATATTCTAAGAATTAAAAAAAATAATAAATAAATAAAGAAGGAGATCACAAGGTAAATTGGCACATCAAGGAGGATTATCTCTCTGAGACAAAAACTGATGTATGTGTACATGTGCAGGAAAAGAAATTATTGCAGTTTCTGAAAAATTGGATGCTTTATTCAAGAGAGAGAGTTGCACAAACTGAGCAGGTCAGAAAGGTATACCTGTACTTTAGATGCAATCTGTTACCTGGGCAACACTGACTCATAAAGTTGGCAGATAATGTCTGGCACAATTTCTTGACAAATTGTCTCCAAATGTTTAATGAATTCATCCATATTTAGGGATAGTTAAGAAGGTGCCTTCCCTTCATTTATAACCTAGCTGGCCGTTGAAATGTTTGGCAAACCCGAATGCAAACAGTAAAAATGCATGCCATATACAGTCTTGAAAAGTAAACATGGGAGGGAAAGACACACAGCTAGGGATAAAATCTATGTGCTGTAAGGATGCCATGGATGATTGCCACAGACTGAAGGGTCTGGCTATCCAAGGAGATGGCACTCCAGAGCATAACTTCTAATTGTAAGCCTGTGTAGTCTGTGACAACAAAGTTATTATTTCTTAGCAGTCCTGAATGTAATGTCTGGGCTTAAAATAGGACTTATCATCATAGACAGGCCTCTTTCCAGGTGTGGTATATTTTTATGAGTA
The DNA here is from genome assembly GCA_000611955.2 of Stegodyphus mimosarum. Classification (NCBI taxonomy): domain Eukaryota; kingdom Metazoa; phylum Arthropoda; class Arachnida; order Araneae; family Eresidae; genus Stegodyphus; species Stegodyphus mimosarum. Next base: position 91,296 of record KK112848.1, read on the forward strand.
TAAATTCTTTTGGATAGGTCTTATTGCAGTTAATGTGAGTAATGACAATCAAATTCTAATGGAGGTTTTGCACTTGAGAACTTAATGTTCATTTCATTATTCATGCAATACTTTCAAAATATTGAATTCCATTATGTTAAAGCTGGGGTTGTTAATCAAGTGCTAAATGTTAATAATTTATATGTAATACTGAAAGTTATTTGCATATGAAATTTCATTGCAGTGGGAGTAGTTTTTCTGGGTTTTTATGCGTTAGAGCACTGCTTCTCAACCCTTTGACTTACATGTACCATCTAAACAAAAATTTAAAACTTGAGTACCACCACTACATTTTACAATGATTATTTTTCAATTTCTCAACAGAAATATTAAAGAAAATATATTTTGCCATTTGCACAACCTATTGGTTATTTGTATTAATATAGATTAAAAAATATTAGATTAAAATTTGATTCCCATTTTAATGATCAAAATTTAAGTTATAATATTTTAATTCTAAAATTTAGTGTGAAATTTGGGACTATTTAAAAGAAATCAATTTCTTTATGTCTGGTCTTATTTTATTTAGTTTTAACCATAAATTAGTCTCCAATTTTAATTTTGTTCTAGACTTCAAATTTTTCAAATATGACTTTGAAGAAAATCCTTGTTCACACAAATAAGTTGTGCAAAAGGCAATACAAATTTAATAGCTTTACTTGAAAGGCCTTTAATTCTTTTTTTGGGTTCAGCCAGAAGTTAATGAGTGTGTTATTTTTGAAATCCTTAGTTAGAGTTCAAACACTGGAAATTTCTTTGTACAAAATGGATTTCTAATTCAGTTTTCTTTTTCATAATCCTTGGGAAAAGGCATGTTGTATCAATGAAAAACAAGAATTTTTAATGACTGATGTTAATTCTTTTATTTTCAAATTATTTTCAGTTAGAAAACTTTCTAAAAGTGGTAAAAAGCTGAAAATATTATTATTATCCAATTCTTTGATTATAAGCTTGAGTTTTTTTATCATTGCATTTGTTTTATCTCTAATGGTAAATAAATTAACACTTTACCCTTGTAATCCTAAATTTCATTCATTTAACTTTCAAAAAATAACAGCTAAATGTGCTAAACGCATCAACCATAATTCACTAAATAAACAATTTTGCAATTCAAATTTTGAATCACAGAGGAAAATTCAAATTTCTGATCGAAGTTCAAAAGGACGATTTAAAACTTTGCCTCTAAGACCTTACTTCGGAATGTAACAAAAGCATTTTATGTTCACTGCCTATCTTTTGGCATAAAATTATAAATATTCTTGAACTTAAAGCTCAGCTTTTAATAAAATTAACAATTTTCATAGCTTGATTCAAAATGATGTTCATGTTTTCGGAGATTGTTTTGTCTACTAAAGCTTCACTATGAATGGCAATGAGGGAATTTCATTTCAGGTGTGACTTTCTCTATTTCAGAAATAACACCGGAATGTTGTTAAAGACAACTGCAATGCACTTATTCCAAGGAATATCATTCTGAGACTTAACCAGGATGTTGGGGTATTTAATTTTTTAATTTTTAAATACCACCTATTTTTCTCTTGTGTACCACTAGTGGTATGTATCCACCAGTTGAGAACTGCTTTTAGAGTATATTTGGCTTGAGTAATAAACAGTGTCTATCTAATCTGATATTTTATGCATTCCTGAAACTGCTTTTATTTTGATGTTGCTATTGGAATTCTCTGTGCATGTTTTTTAATCAGATGGAGTTCTGTCAATGAACCAATCATAAAAATCATTGAATGCTGATATTTTGGCATGGATTCGCACTCAGGCTGCATGATTTGTTTTAGGAACCCATGTTTAATATGAATATCAGCCAGCTACTCTTGTAAAGTCCTCCATGAAGGCATCCCTCCCTTTAAGTAGATAATCCATTTGTGCTTTGCCATATTCAAATTTATGTGATTTCACAATTTGCTTTTTTTTTTTTTAAGACTTTCAGATACACAGTTTCAAATATATACTTTAATATGACGCTTTTAGATATGTACCATGTTCATAGTTTGGTAAGTTTTTTCAGATGAATGGCTCAACATTGGCTAAAATATTGGGTATTGATAGTTCAACCTTAATTCTATTCCTAGTAATTGAATAGCCTGCCTGCATAGGGTTTTCATGTTTTTATTTTTAACATGAGTATGAAATGCTTTCCTGTAAAACATCAATCTTAAAAGTATTCCTGGAAGACAGACCTAGTGTATTATTTTCAATTATTATTATCAAATCAATTAACCAACTTTCTCAGATGAAAGGGGTTATGCTAGGAAAATATGGAATTAAGATTTTAGAATGAAAACTTTGTGAATAGTTTGAACTTTCAAGAACATATAGAAAGTACCAACCTGTAAATACAATATATATTTTTATTGAGCTACAAAGTATAGTTAAATGAAATTTGTTATAATATAGTAACTAAATGTATTTACAGGACTTAAGTTAAATATTATATATAAATATACTTATCTAATGTATATTTGCTACTGTACTGTACTGTGTATCTATACTGTACTGATAAATAAACATGTACATACATGGAAAGCTAAAAAGGAATTTCATAATTTAAAACTGAGACATAGCATATTTATGGGACTTACATGAAATATATGTGCTACAAATATTGTATTTTTTATCTAATTTATATTTTACTGTAATTGTATAAATATGTGCTTACACTGAAAGCTTAGAAAAAATTTTGTTTCTTATTAAAATTTTTTAATATGTTTATTTTAGGAAAAAAATGAAGAGGCCATTTTAGACTGCAATAAAGGTACGTATTTTCCCTAAGTGTGTTTAAGTAGTAATGATTTTTTGCACAGACTTGAATACTATGTCTTTGAGCTTTGATTTTTTTCAAGAAATATATCCCCCTCTTTTTTAAGTAGTAATAGTTTGAAAAACTTGCAAATGAGGCTCACAGCTTGGAAACATAAAAAAAAAAGTGTGAAATAAAAGTTTGATGTATTACGAATGGGTAAATTATAAATAGATGCTAGTCTGTTTCATCATTTAATAACATAATAATATATTACGAAAACTGTTTATAAATCTGATGGTATCAATGCTTATGACATGAGCAATTTTCTGTATCACAGTATCAGTGGTAAGCTGTGAAAATTTTAACAGAGTTTCCAGTAAACATGTATCTAACGAAAAATAAAATTAGACTCTAATTAAATGTTTTATTTTTTACCAGAAAGGTTCAAATAACAATCATTTTAAAATTTATAAAAATAAAAATTATAAAATTTTGTGGAATTTAAATAAAGTAAATTTAATTATGGAGTACATTTATGCATGAAGTTATTGCACGTTAGTTCTTTCTTTCACATCAGTTGTTGTTCTAAACTGAGCAGTGATTTATCAAAAAATTGTTTACTTTAGGTTTAGGATTAGATTCTGTTAAATGTTTGCTATTTTAGGTTATTGCCATAAAATCTGAAATATACTGCATAGTCAATGAAGATCTTATTGATGAAATACTGTTTATTGAGTTAAAAGATTGTTCTGACTAATATAAAAGAAATATTAACACATCATGTATGGGAAGTGACTAATGTTGTAGGTTCTCAACCAGGGGGAAATTACCACCTGGGGAGAATTTCATAGGTTTCTGGGGTGAATGAGGTCAGTCTTTTATTTGTCTGTTAATATTTAGTTATCAATATTTAGTTTAAGTTTATGAGTATAAAAAATTGCTTTTTTTAAGGTTATGCCATTTATCAATATTTTCTGTAAATATTTTTTTGTTAAATTTATAAAACTCATTGAAATAATCTAAATTTAAATAAATGTATTTGTATTTTTTAAATTTTAAAAAGGAAGGGGGTAATCATGGTCTAGCAATGTTGAATGGGGTACATGAGACAAAAAAGGTTAAGAACTGCTGTTCTAGAGGAAATTTATTTTCCAGTAAACAGCTGTTTCCCAAATATAAATTTATTGTAATTTAAGCTACAGAGTTGATGAATCGGTATAAGATTAATAAAAAACCTGATTTACACTTCTGGCTGGACAGAAAAATGTGATGTGAACTGTGGGTGATGTAAGTCATTTAGTAAATTTTGCCAGTACTTTGATTGCCATTCTTTGTTAACGATTGTTGCTTCAAGCAATTGTTAGAACTATTTGTGATTAAAATTATTTTTTCATCATCTGTGTCATTCTTGTGTAAACATGTGTCACCTCAATAGAAGAGAAACACGCCAGTGTGACAATCAAATTCGCTAAAACAACCTTGTATTTGGCGTACATTTACAAAAAACATTCAATCGATTTCGAGAGCAGCTACAGGTCCCTCCTCATCAGGAGAACAAAATATCTAGTTAGATATTTTATGTTTATGTGTCATCTCTTTGATTCAATTATCAAACACCCTCTTGTGCCATTATGCTTCATTTTTGGCATGAGTACTATGACTAATAGAAAGAGATTGTTTTGGTGTTCTTCCATTTTTTTAAAATTTGCCTCATCATTTTAAAAATAGCATGCATATAAAGATATATTTATACAGCTCAAAGTTAAAGGAAATTTAGATTGACATTTTAATTAAATTGTTAGTGTATTTTAGGACATGATTTGATTTGATCTCACTTTTTTAAAGCGAAGGTATTCTGCAAATTCATGGCAATCACATAGCTTGAAGTGAAAATGAATTTTGCTTTCAAGTGAGGAAGCATTTTAAGATAAGCTTTTAACAGAAAGGTGGGAGAATAAGACTGTCATTTATGCTTTCTCAATATTACTAACTGAGATAAATTCTTAATCATTTCTGAAAATTAAGATTGAAATCATTAATTGAATAAGGAATGCATGCATATTTTAGAGAAATCCAGTTCATCAACTGAAGGGTTATTTTACGATGAAACCCACTCATGGTGATCACTTTTGATGGAAACTAGTATTTCTGAGAATGTAAATACAGACCTTTATTGAACATTACATCTCTAACTTCTTCAAATTAAAAATCAAATCTGACTACTTCAAATTAAAAACCAAAATTAGTTAGACCTGTAAGCAGTCATCTTAGAGGATGTTTACTTTACATTGCTGGCACCATCCCAAAACTACAGGTTTGCAAAATTGCTTTTTGCTGTTTTTAAGTTTAAAGATTAGAAAAGTTGTCCTATGCTAATAAACATTGAGTAATGATTTTAACATAATAATTTTCTTATATTTGTATGAGAGAAGATACATGTCTCTCTTTAGTTATAATTTAAAATACTAGGAAATAATATGAGAAATGCATTTAAATGCAAAAGATAAGTGGGCAATTCCTATGTTTCAGCTGTTTGTTGATGATATGTTCTTAGCTATTCATTCAAGTAGCATGCTTGGGGAAAAAGTCCTAGATTCTCATTTTGAAAAAAAATTTAAATTTGATCGCTTTGAATATGTGTTTACATCAAGTATAATGGATATGTATTATGTAAAAGGAGTCTATGGACTTTTGGGGCAACTAGTCAGCCAAAAAAGCTCAAATCTAAGCACAAGATTTTTTTTATAGGTATAAATTTACAATTGTTGCTAGAATAGCTTTAAAGTGATTTTCTTCTTGACTTCTGTGCTCTCATCACATAAATTAAATGAGATAGGACTCCAGATGACATTTTGCAAATATGTTTTGGTGTCTTTTTTCGGAACTGTAACTACAGAGCAGTCTTTTGTTTATAGCATGTACTTTTCAATATTCAGTTTTAGGTAAAATGTTTCTAAGATTTTTTTTTTCATGCAAAAACACTATCTTTCATCTCGATCATTTTATTAGGTTCTTCTCTTTAGTCTCTGTCCAGATGTTTTGAGCAAACTATCCTCACAAAGTTATTCCAATTAGTGATTGTGTTAATATTTTCTTCTCAAACCAGTTGATTGATATCATGTCCTGTAGTCAACAATAAATGTAAAATGTTCAAAAAGAAAATTTTTGACCTCAAAACCAGTTTGGGTTGCTAGTGCTTTTCGTTTTTAAACATTATTTAATTGTACAACATCATATAAATTTGCTGTAAAGTTTTATTTCATGATTACTCTCATGATTGAAAGTTTCATTTCATGATTCCTCCTTTAGTGAAATTTTTTTAACAGTACCTTTTTCAGGAAAAAGCAAACTGAAAACAGGTAACATATTTAGTGATGAAATGTGATTTAAAAAGGCAGATGAAATATCGCTATAACTAAAAATTGAACATGAAAAGCTAGCCCATAAAAGGCACACCTGAAGAAAGCGCATAGAAAAAAGATGAGGTTTGCCATATTGGAGGCTATTAAAGTTACTGTTGTAGGCATTTTATCGATTTTATCCAAAGATCCTCAAATACCGACTTATAATTACTTACTATTATATGAATTAGTTTAGAAGTCAAATAAAAAAATCAGCATTATATAATGCTAATTTTTGTTTGACTTCCAAATTAATATTTGTTTGGCATGTTATTTTACCTTTATTATATGAATTGTTTAGTAAAATACATTTTCCATTCTCCAGCTCTTGAATTAAATCCCAGTTATTTAAAAGCACTTCTACGGCGAGCATCACTCTATCGTAAGATGGACAGGTTGGATAACAGTCTTGAAGATTATCAGAAAGTTTTGGAACTTGATCGTAATAATGCAGAAGCAAGGCAAGCATGTGCAGTAAGTTATTGTATTCCATTAGTTTTAAATATATTTGTTTTATGCATAATACGAGGGCCATCCAGGAAGTAGATTACGTTTCCGTCTGTGTCCGCTAGGGGCGGGGCTAGCGCGGCCATCTTGGGGTCAGAGCGTTGCGCAGCTCAGTCTGCATCTAGCCGTGCTAGTGAGAGGTTCGTGCTGTGCTCCGTTCAGATACTGTGACGGTTTGAAATGTCTGCGTTAATTGAAAATCCCGCGAGCTGCGAGGTGCGCTCAGTAATAAGGTTTCTGACTGCAAAAAACTGTAAACCGATAGAAATCTATCGGCAGCTTCGTGAAGTGTATGGGGACAACATTATCACTGAAGGTGGAGTGCGTCAGTGGGTCATAAGATTTCAAAATGGCCGAACCAGTGTTCACGACGAAGATCGAAGTGGGAGACCCAGCATAGTGACCGCCGAACTTCTCGAAAAAGTCGATGCTAAAGTCCGTGAAAATCGAAATTTCACAATAACGGAACTTTCTTTGAGTTTTCCACAAATTTCGCGAAGTTTGTTGCACGAAATCATCAGCGAAAAGCTTGGTTACCACAAGTTTTGTGCAAGATGGATTCCAAAAATCTTGACAGAGGACCACAAAAATCAGCGAATGGCTGCAGCGTTGAACTTTTTGGACGCTTACCATAAGGATGGTGACTCTTTACTCGATCGCATCGTTACTGGTGACGAAACATGGGTGAAACATGTGAACTGTGAAACGAAATTGCAATCAATGCAGTGGGGGCACACAAGTTCTCCCCAAAAACCCAAGAAATGCATGCAAACAATGTCGGCAAGGAAGATGATGGCGACTGTTTTTTGGGACAGAAGAGGTGTAATTTTGGTGGACTTCCTGGAAAGAGGCACTACAATAAACTCTCAAAGGTATTGCCAAACTCTCCAAAAACTCAGAAGAGCAATTCAAAACAAGCGCAGAGGAATGTTGAGCTCTAAGATCTTGTTGATTCACGACAACGCCCGGCCCCACACGGCAAATGTCACTCGTAAAGTTCTTGAATCTTTTAAGTGGGAGTTGTTTCCTCATCCGCCGTACAGTCCCGACCTGGCACCGAGCGACTTCCACCTATTCCCAGCAATGAAGAAGTGGCTGGCTATGCAGCGTTTTGATGACGACGCACAGCTGCAAGAAGAGGTAACGAAGTGGTTGAAGGCGCAGGCGGCCGAATTTTTCGACGAAGGAATTTCCAAGCTCGTACATCGCTACGATAAATGCCTTAATTTGTATGGTGACTATGTAGAAAAGTAGTATTTGAGTGTGGCTTTCATCTGTATATAATAAAATTTGTTTCCTATACTTTGTTTATTTTTTTATTCCAAAACGTAATCTACTTTCTGGATAGCCCTCGTAATTATTTCTTACCTAGTTTCATATTTTCTATTTTTACTAGTGAACCTGTAATATATTAAAAATGAGATAAAATATTCTTGGTTGACATACTGAAACCATGTGTAAACATAAGTTGTATGAGCTTTCATAGACATTATTAAATGCTTTTACTGTTACATTGAGGTTTTAATAGGAATAATAATAATTTAATTAGTAGTAGTTTTATATGATAAAACATGCAATTTTAAATATACTATTTATTTTTTGCTATTTTTGTCTCATACCAATGTGAAAGAAAATTGTCACCTCCATGATTAATTGCCAAATTATTTTTTTAACTCAAAATCGATCCTACTAAACACGTTACATAAGCCGTATAACCAATCTAGTCAACAATTGTTTCACACATTTTTAACTGCTTCTTGTGCCATTTTATAGACAAGAGTTCTACTCGAAAGTAAAGAATTCATTGCTGTTAGAAATTTTAGCCAGGAACCATAAAACCAATTTCTGACTTGAATGCTTTTCTTTTTCCATTAACATGTAACACTGCATCCTGAAATGCTTTCATTCAGTGATATCTAGTTGCATTTCATAATCATTTTTACATAATCTATTTGAGACAAAAACCCTTACCTGCTAGAGTTACTGTAATATCAATACATAAGAAACCCTTTTAAAATCATTATATGTAAGTGAGAAACTGTATGCAAGAAATACATTATATAAGCGTATATTTGTTACATTTCACTTTTCTATGCCACTCTTTTTATTTATTTATTAATATCCATGCATTTTCTGCTTGGAAATTTTTTTGATGCTATGCAATTTGTGCTTGGAAATTTTCTTTCATTGTATAACTTAAATTCAAAAGTGCCATTATTCCCCCTTAAATGAATATAGTTGTACAAAATTTCTTTTTTTATATCAAATCCCATGAAATAGATGTACGATGTCATATAAATTAAAATATGTAAGATATAAGGAAAAAAAATGTTAGAAAAGATCATTACGTAAGTGGAAAGCAAGCCTAATTTCGGGTACTTGAGGAAAATAATATTGTCCAATGTAAAATAAACAAAAAATAGTTGAATATAAAAATTAGCTCAGGTGAAGATAAAAGCATTGCTGACTGTGCTTTCTTTGGAACTCGTCCAACATTGTCAGAGGCATTGTTGTTGCAATAAACACAGCAGAACTTATAGCAATTCATATGCAAGTTGAAATATGTGTTCAAATGAAGTAAAGTGGGGCTCATAACAAGTTCTGTACACTTTGAATAGAAACGGAAAGGAGACTGATTACATTATTAACCAGATTTCTGTGCAGAAAGATTTCTAAAGCTTCAAGAAAATCCAGATTAAAAGATAAATGAATGGAAGAAATGATTTTTGGTTTCCAAAATTCAGAATTGTGACTTTTGCCAAAGCAGTGGTAAGCAGTTGAAGAACTTTTTACTTTGCTTTATTTACTACACTAAATGTGTTCCTGAATATTAAAAGATCTGCAGATTCATCTTATATATGCAGAACTACACACACAAGAATTCTATAAATGTCCCATGAATGAAGGCCCAGTATCTTGTCTTTTACAAACAAGAACCCTATTTTGTTGCTGCATTTAAAGGAAATTATGAAACTATGCTGTTTGAAGCATTTTGAAAGGAGAGAATTAAGTTTAGAGATGAATGCCAAACAAATGAATGAAATTGAAGATCCCTAATTTGGTAACTTAAAACTGAAGGAGATAAGTTCTTTAGTTTCATAAATCTGATATAAATTGTATATTATCACCTAAAATATTCATCGGGAAAAAAGTACAACAATCTGGTTAATGGTGTGGCTTCCATTTCCTTTTTGCCAGTATTATAGAAAACCTGTTCCAAGGCCCATCTGTTTTTGTTTGACTTTCGAACTGTCACGGGAAAAATATAATAGTGCTTTGAGAATGTTGCATTTGTTCCAATAGAATTGAAATCGGTATAATTCTCATCAGTATTTTTGCTAATTTTTATGTTGACCTACAGAAACGTCTGACTATCTCACATTAAAGTAACCACAATATTTTAAAATTTAAGATTAAAAAAAATTTTTTTATTCATTTTTAATTGAGCAAATGAGAGACTTGTAAAGCCATCATAAACAGTATATGGGACTACGACATGGAACCCAGCTTATAATATGTCAAATGTGAATACAATTACACAGCTGTCTATCTTTCAGATATTTCTTACACTACCCCATGCTATTACACTGGTTATCATAAATTAAGGAAAAATCACAAAAATAGCAATAACTCTCTCAAGCCAAACTGTGTAAAATTTGAATATGTTGTTAAGTAATAGAAGCTGAGTAAAACTGCAATATGCAATTTAGTGGTGCTGCACTTGGAATACGTCATCTGCGAGGAGCATAAAAGTCCATGTTTGAGAGCAAGCCCACATATTTCACTGTTATAGTGACATCAGAAATCGGAGATAGCCAATTCATAACAATGAGCTCCAGGCATCGTTTGCGTGCAGAACAATGATGGAGAGCCATTGGGAGACTAGAGGCAGGACAAAGTCAAACAGAAGTGGCCAGATGACTAAATGTGGGTCCTTCTATGGTTCATAGACTTTGCAGGCAGTTTCAAACCACGGATTCAGCATCTGGGAGGTTCAGCCAAAGACAGCCAACTGTTATGACGAGCGTCGATGACCGATTTGACATTATGTGCACGCAGGAATAGAACCGCTACTCTGACTCTTCTTAGATCCTTCCTTGCTGCAGCCACCGGAAGGTTGGTGTCAACGTTGACTGTATGTTGAAGGCTTCACGAAGGTGGCCTGTATGCGAGGCAACCAGCCATTTGCATGCCGCTCATGTCACGCCATAGGAGGGAACGTTTGCAGTGGTCATGCCAACATGTCCACTGGACGCCTGATCAATGGAGGGCTGTTCTCTTTACGGATGAGTCCAAATTTAGTCTAGAAAGCGATAGTAGGCATTATTTGATATGGAGAGAACCTGGAATCCGTTATCATCCGTGAATGATATGCATACAGAAGAGGCAGTGTCTGTGTTTCGGATGGCATCTCTTTGGGTGAATGTACAGACCTCCATGTCTTTCCAAGAGTAACCGTGAATGCTCAGGTTTATAGAGATAACATCTTTGATGCTTATGTGTGCCCATATGCTGGGGCAATAGGTGATGCTTTCCTGTTACAGGATGACAACGCAAGACCACACAGAGCTCGCATCGTAGATGATTATCTTCAGCAGGAAACAATTATGCGCATAGCGTGGCCAGCTCAATCATATCGAGCACATTTGGGATGCTTTAGGGAGATGTCTAGCTGCTCTCTGTCCACCCCCTCAGACCCATGCTGCGCTTGCAACTGCTTTCCAAGAGCAATGGAACTGATAGGATGCATAATTGAAAACATCACACATCGCTGTATGTGCTGTATTGCTTCTAGAGGCGATTATATTCCATATTGAAGGTACTTTTCCTATAGCAAACTGACACCTTCGATTTATTCATTTTATACATGTGATAATTTCTATACTTCCATAATTGTCTGGTAATTTCTTTTTATGTTATTTGATATCTTACTATGTGTTGTATATTGTGGATAAGTTTCGTAAATTCTATATGTAGCTTTTTCAGTAATCGTGATTTTTCTTTAATTTATGATAACCAGTGTATATTCATCATATTGTTCCAAGAATTTGTCCTTGGAACTGGACATTCCCTCATAGAAAGAGAAGTAGGAAGTTAGTATGATATAGGAGCATTTGAGGTATTCCAGAGCTCACTCAGGCATTTAGTCTGCCTATTGTCAGATCCCAGAATTTAAAATTATATTTAATTTGTAGTGAGTGGCAACAAAAATGTTTCCTTTGTTTTTGTGCTGTGTGTTTTATAATAAATGTTCGTACCCAGAATCAAATAATATATCTGCTGATTTGATTTTGTTATGAAGTGATTCACATGAATGTGAATTTCGTCCTTGATATGCTGGTAGTGTAATGTGTTGATTGAAAATTTTAAAAAGGGAGTAATGTAATATTTTTGGAACAGATTTGCAAATGAACAATAAGTATATAGTTAATCATAAATATCGCTAGTTTTGAAAAAATCTAGAAAAGCTAAGAGAGCTGCTTTCATGAAAGCATGTTACAAAACAGAAGAATTGGGGGCCTTGCAAGATGTTAACATTTTCCAGTTGGAATTAGAACTGAATGTTTTGAAATCAGAAGTTGATCATCTGGAAATAAGCATTCTTGAAGGTCTGTCTGAAACAGAATTCGACACAGAATTCAAAAAGATATTGTAACAAAGAAGGATTATAATTGATTATTATGACAAAGCAATAAGCATTGAAACTAAAGCAAGGAGAATTATTGATAGTCAACAAACTGTAAGTACTGTTTTAAGTGAATTTGCTTCAATCAGTGCTGTTGAAAATGCTGTTATTGAAAAAAGATGGTTTAAATTGTCTGTATTAAAGCTATCGAAATTTGATGGTGATGGTAAAGAGAGTATTTTTGGAAGCAGTTCTTTTAAAAAACTATGATGATTCTACCATAGTGAATTCTAATAAGTTTCATTACTTGTTACAAGCTACTGTTAAAGGCTAGAGATTGACAGGTTATTAAAAGTTTTCTGCCAACTAGTGATAATTATAATAAAGCAACTGATTGTTCAAGAAACTTATTTTGGTCATAATGACTAACAAATAATGTTTATGTTAAATAGTTAGTGCAGCATTACTTTATTATTTTGAATCTTATATGCCCAAGGATTTTCCTAGAGCTTGACACAAAGCTCAAGTTTTGAATTTGGCAGCAATCTGAAAAAGAGACTTGGTAGTAAGAAAATGGAAGTGGAATTGGAAGAGAGAAGTAACTTGTCTATGACTGGTTTTAATTTGAAAGATGATTCATTAATTAAAAATAGTAATAAACTAGATAAAGACAAAAATGTGTATTCGGCTACTTTGTTGACTACTACATGTGCAGATAAGCTGTGCATTTTTTTGCAATGATAAGCATGACAAATTACTTCAAAGCACAAAAATGTCATATATTGGGCAATTAAACATTTTTAAAGGTTACTGTTTTAAATGTTTAAAGGTCGCACATTAGGCAGAAAATTGCTGAAATTTCATAAAATTTATTATTTGTAACAAGATGCATTCTTCTTCTTCAGTTAAACCTGTCTTTGGCAGGTCAGCCATTTGACGCCATGCTGTCCAGTATAGCCATGCCTATCCTTCCGCTGTGCCCTCTCGGGTTTCTACCTCCAGATATATGCAGGTGTGGAGATGATCACCATTCCTTTCTCCTGAGTTACGTAGGTGGTATGCGAAGGAGCTGACGATGTTGATTTTATGGAGATGGCTCTGGATATAGTCATGGCTTGTGGTCAATGTGAAGATGGTCACATCGAGGTCTCAGGGTAGATTGTTGAGAATGGATCTTGTTATTATCGTTTTCCATTTTTTACTAACAACAACTGTCTCCCACGCATTGTCCACTGTCTTCTTGACTGTTCATGTAATTTTCCTGCATGTGGATCTGCATGTTAGGGGTGCGTAAGCTGAGGCATAGAGCATCCCTCCTTTTGCAAGTCCATCGGCCTGTTCATTTCCTGTGATGTTGCAGTGCTCCAGGACCCACTGTACATGAAAATTTGTTGTTTCCTGTAGTTTGAGAGTCTTTTCCTGGTATTGAGCTACAAGTTGTTTTTCAGGGGGTTTTACCTTTAGGATTGCTTGTATTGCAGCCATTGAGTCCAACAGGAAGACTACTTTTTTTGTTTGATGTCTAGGTGATAAAGGACATTTGCTGTCTCACTTATAGCCCATTACTTTACAATCGAAGTTTGTCATTGTTGCCAACAGGAAAGGCTTCTTTGGCGAGGAGGGAGTAAAAGCCAGCTCTATTGTTGTCACAGATAGCTGATCTATCTGTGTACATACAAATCCATTTGGGCCCATGGTATTTTGTAGTGACCATTTTTAATGCAACTGCTTTGAGGACTTACGGACAGATGTCTGCCTTTTGTTCATCTATGCCTAGGAGAGAGAGAGAATGCTATCTCAGATGTTCAAGGCTGATCTTCTGAAGAGCAGGCATTGGCCTGTTTCTAGGTTATATTTCTGAAAGAGGACTTGAGCAAACCTGAGTCTCCTGCTTTCTTCGCCAGCTTTCAAGAGGTTCTATTTGTGCTTGGCACTCAACAGAATGGATTGGAGTGGATTTAACACCACTGCAGATTATTTGTAGAGAGACTTATTTTGAGTGGAATCTAGTTTCTTTTTTAAGGCTTTGCTAGCTATAGAAAAGGCTTCACATCTGTATTCCATCAGTGGTGTGACATATGCCTTCTTAGGTGATAACAAGGACATCCTGTACTATACCCCATTTGCTTCCTGTGAGTATTTTCAGTATGCATTTTCTGTTGGTGTTCCTGGTGGCTATATCATTTATGCGTTGAGGCCAATTCATTCTCAAGTCCAGCTGTACTCCCAGGTATTTGGCTGTAGGCTCTGCAGCTATTAGCAAGACATCCTACTGAAAGCCTTATTCTTTTTTTTTTTCCAAAGGGGGCTTTGTCCCTGAAGAACTATTGTTTTCATTTCAACATTTTCATTGGAAACATTAAATGTCAGTTGACTTTTCAAACTGTTGCCAAAAAATGTTGAACCCTGTATTATATTTAAAGAAATTACATAATAAAGAATGTGCATAAATGTATGCACGTTTCTCGCATTGTGATAAAACGACAGTACCTAGAGCCATCAAATTTAGAATGACATAATCCTACTGCGTATATGGGCATCTGGAAGACCAAATTTTAAATTTGGAATATGTTTTATTATCGATTTCATATTTTGTAAAACTTTAGCAAATTTTTGATTAACAAACTCAAAGATTTCAAAGTGAGCTTGAACAGCGTTGTACAGGAAAAACACTTTTATCTTCAGCGTGTATCCGAAATTCTAAAGATATGTTCAATTTAAAATTATTTTGCGATATTGCTCTTGAACTGAAGTCTATGGTTTAGGTGCAAAGAGCATGATATTTAATAAATAAAGGTAACACACAAAACATTAAAAAAACTCCCAATTGGGCATTATGTATAAAATCTTAAATCTTTCAGGTTTTTTTTTTTTATTTTTATTTTTTTGACAGAGTGAAAAGCTGTGCAGTGGCCTTGTCTTTGTTCAAAATCATGTCTTTTTCTGTGCACCATAATTTAAGATCTTCAAGTGCCAGGTTTAGTGTTTACTCCAGGGAAGGTACATTGCTACTAGTGACCCAGATTGTTACATCATCGATGTAGCACAGAATATCAATACCCAGGATCTCTTTCAATTCAAATAATTTATTTATGATTTTAAACAGTATGCAACTCAAGACAACACCTTGAGGGAAGACTCTTCTTTTGTTGGGGATACCTTGAGGTTACATTGCAGTATCTAATTACTAGAAATTGCTGGCAAGGAAGCCCTTAAGCCATCTAAACATCTTACCACTTAAGCTTCGACTGCTTAACTTTGTTCAGCGGTATGTTTCGGCATATTATGTCACACACAACCTGGAAAGTGTGAAACCAGCCAGGGTGGTCATTTTTCGACGAAATACATCTTTTACAAATGTCAGTTTTATGAAGCTGGCCTGATATATGCTGATAGCATTTCTTTTGTCTAAGAAGACTTCCAATCGGTTGTTTATCATTCTCTCAGCTGCCTTACATAGTACTGAAGTAAGGCTTATAGGTCTGTGGTTTCTTTATTAAGGCTGGGTCTTTGACATAGTTGCCTTGAAGCTCTGATATCGGAAAGTCATCACATTGAAATTAGCAATATTGCTGAAGAATTCAGATATCAGTAGGCAGTGGGCCCAATATCATTCATGAGCAACTGCTGGAAAATGTGTTCTGGTTTCAGGGCTATTCCAGTACCAATATTTTGGTATGCTGTTAAAAATAAATGTTTGAACAAGCATAGTGCCTATGTTTACACTTGTCTTACTGCTGTGTTTGTATTGTTATAAGTAGAATAAATTTAATCTCTAACAGGGTCTTTTGAATTGCCTTTGTTTACATCTGAAACTGGTAAGCCATGATGCAGAAATGAGGTTTGTATTTCGAATAACAAATGCCAAAATAATAAATGTTTTAATGGAAATATTGCAGTATGTTTTTACTACGAAAAATTGCTTTGAAATTACATAAAATTGTACTTTTTGATTTATTTTTTATTTTAGTTACATGATTTATTTTATTTTATTTACTTTAGTTGAAAATGCAAACTTAAATTTATTTCAGGTTTTACCTGCAGAAATAGCTGAAAGGAATGAAAAGTTAAAAAATGAAATGTTTGGTAAGCAATAATTGTAGATTCCATTACTAATGATATTATTTTTTTATTTTGTGATATTTTAATTTAACTGCCTATTAATTTTTCTAACACAGTTATATTTTCTTTTATTTTTAGGTAAATTAAAAGAGCTTGGAAATATATGCTTAAGGCCATTTGGACTTTCAACTGACAATTTCAAGGTTGTGAAAGATCCGAACTCTGGTGGTTATAGTATCAACTTCCAAAATAATGATACTTGAGATTCAAAAATTATTTGTATGATATAATGCTTTTAATAGTAAAAAAGAAAAATGCAGATTGATTATTACTGCTGAAATTCACACTTTTTTTCATTCTGATAATATTAAAAATTGTGAAAACTTATGTACAATATTAATTACAAGTAGTATATGTTTAATATTGCATTTAACAGTTAATTTTTTTTATTTATTTGTACATTCCATTAGTCCTTTTCTTCTTTCTGGAAGTCTCACTACAGTTCTGAAAATATTAATATATTAATTTCTGAAATGTGTTATTTTTGTGAGTAATATGAAATAAATAATTCAAAATGATTAGTGTATTTCATATATAAGAGCACATGAAAATCCACTGTAAAGAAGTTTATTCATAAACATCACTATTTACACATCTCATAATAGTTTTAATGCTGTTCACAAAGTCAACAGGTAAAATTTGTACAGCCTGTAACTATTCCCCCATTACAACATTCAATATAATTTTAACAATATGTTGCATACAATTTTTTTAAAAAAGAATTTCCATTGATATGGAAAATTTGATTTCTGGAGTTTGATTTCTTAACATTTGGCATTTAATTTTCTGTCAGAAAATTATTACAGCATATAGATGAGATTAAAAAGTGTTCAACAATGACACTTTGTGATAACATTTCAACACTATTTCTGTACAAAAAACACATACAAGGTGTGTAACTACAGAAAGTATAAAAAACTAGTCTATCACAAATATTTAAGTAGTTGCTGTATTTATCTCGATGAACATATTCATAATAAATCAGGGAAAAAAATCACTATTTATTCTTTAAATGATATGTTTTATTTTACAATACAAAAATTTGAAAGGGTAAGGAATATATGTACATGTGGATACAATTTAAATACGTATGCAAATCAATGGAAAATGTAGAACAAATTTTTGTGAAATAAAAATTTATAAAACTGAAAAATGTAATGCTATAAATTATTTTGTGTGTTTATCAAATTAAACTAGCTCTGTAGATATTGACAGTAACAGAACTGAATTCATCGCTTTTTTGGTAATTATCCACTCCACAGAAATTATTCAAATGATAATAATGGTTTCATTATTGTTGGTGCACGTATATATTTCTATGATTAAAAAACATCTGACCACTTGTTTGAATGTTCTAGAAAAATGAAAATTGTATTGAGCCTCATTTTTGGCTTTCAAGTAGGTAACGGATGATAAGAATATTATATTATTTTGGAGGTTAAAAGTAATTAGTGAATACACATAAGTGTTACATTTATGTCACAAATAATTACTGTTGTAACAAACGTAAATATTATGGTTTCTTTCACTGTGCTTGCTATAAAAAGAAAATGTAGGCATTCCCAGTCATCAGGTATGTACCATTTGTTTGTAATTCATCAGTTATTTTGAATTATTTTTGCCTGGTTCACATATGTACCAGCTAGTATTTTCTCTGCTGCACATAAGTAGTACTAGATTTCTAAGACTGACATTATATATATATATATATATTTAATTAATAGCTATTTGTAATAATTATTAGTCATAGTAATAGTAGGTCATATAGAGGGGGGAAAAAAGTCTGAAAAGTTTTCAGATTTAAGTTTCAGGAAATTCTTTGACATAATTGAGAAAACAAATCAAAAATAAAATAAAAGTACAGACCTAGTATCTAAAAGAATTACTATATTGCTGGGGGTAGAGTTAATATTAATATGACTATTAGTGCTGATCTGCAGAGCTAGAAAAATATTATAATAACATTTAAAATGATTTAATTCTTTATTCAGCTGAGAAACCACATTTTTATCCAATGCCTTGTATTGCACAGTCAAATGCAGTTGAAATTTTAACAAAAAGAAGTATATTGATTTTAAATAAAACCTAAAACAGAACTGTTTTTAATGTATGTCCCATGACTGACATTTCTATGATTTATAGGTTCAAAATAAAAAAAATTGACTTTTATATAAATGTATAATTTTTATATTTTTTAGCAAAAATTTTTAATATTGCTTGAAACTTATAAACGTTCCTCTAACTTCAAAATAAGAATATAAAATTTAGGTATTTTCCATTTAAAAGGGCTCTAGTTGTAATTGTGTGCAGGCATCTCAAATGTGATGTCTGTTTAATTTACATTACAAATAGTTATGCAGTGAACAATTAAAGAGGGAGAAGGAATCACTATGGATTACAAGATTTGGTAATTACTAAATGCTTCAAATAACTGCAGTTAAAAATTCTTCCAAGATATATCATCCATAATGCAAGACTTCGTTCAGAAACTGAAAAATGAAACTATTTTAACACTATCAAAGCACCGAAAGGGTACTACAATGAAAGACTAAAGAAAAGTTTATGGAGTGAATGCTGGTTTGAAGGTCTGTACATCCTTCCTCCAATGGCTATTTGATTTTAGGAGTTCACACTGGCAGAATTCTGTTAACTGCAACTACAGAAATTAATGACCATACAGTTGTCAACTGGAATAATTGCATGCATTTTTATTTGCGAATTTCTGTATTTGTCTTTGTATTCATTTTGGATTTAATAAAATAACCAGTCTTTTCATAAAGCTGTAAACATCATTAGGGCTTCTATACCTACTTAGTTATAATTTGATTCCATGCCAGCATTTATGTTTGGTGCCTTGTTAACCAAAAAATACCAAAGTTTGAAACTATTTCATGAATTCTAGAAGTAACTGTCAGTATTTTCATTTTGAAAACAAATTTATCTTTGAATTAATCTCAGCTATGTGCATTCATGCAAAAGTCATTTATACCTGTTACAATAATCAATACAGCTGCATGAAGAATATTTTGAATTTCAAGAACTGGAAGAATAAAATAAATCATAGACTGAATTAGAAACACATGTCATTCAACAAAATGACTGTAACATTCTAACACTTTACTGAGGTGTGTACATAAATTCATATACTAGTCACTATATCTAAGTACATATTTGAATATATTTAAGTACATAAATGGAGTTTTCTGAACTAATCAAAATTGTACAAATGAAAAGCTGAGTTTCTAAATATGGATCTTATGGAGAGTGTTTCGTGTACTTACAAGTGAGTAGTTTAAATACATGAAATTTCAATGATTATCATTGTATAATACTTATCTGTATCTCCATATGTATTTGGCAGTATAGATTCCTGTTTTTTTCCCCCATGCCATATTGAAAAATGTTAACATTTGTATTCCAATAAAATGATTTAATAGTTATAACTTTCATAAGAAGGTAATTAACCTTATAGTTAGATGCAATACATATTTAAACTCGAAACACGCAAACCTGCTAGTTTTACTTATGCAATCTTGAGACACAGTACAAAGGAGTACTATTATTCTAAAGATTCATGAATATGGATTGTTATGCTTCCTGCTAAAGAATTCTTAATCATTTATATTCATGTATGTATAACTTCATTATTTTTGGAAGACATAAGTTGCTATCAAATGCTGAAATAAACATTTAATAGCTTGTAAAAAAAACAATATTTTAATATATTAACATAAAATAGCAACTAAATAAAAACTGTCAATAAAGTAGAGAATTTGTTGAACATAATCCATATAGAGCTAAGACTGTAATGACAAGTATTTTCAAACAATAAAAATCGTAATGGAAAAAAAAAAGAATGTAAAGATGTTCAATTATTTTAATTATCATTAACTTTGATCAATAATGGGATAACTGAAATTAATCTGTATACTCTCAAATATGTCATTTCAAAATAAAGTAATAAAAATCATCTTAAAAATTTAAGATTTTCAGTCTTTAGCTCATTAATCTTATAAGTACTCTTCTGTATTTCTCAAGAGGCATGATCATTAATTACACATCAGCTGCTTGGCTTTCTTGTTTTTCTCTTAATTAAAATAATTCACATTATTTACACTTTCTCTTTACTTTGATTTGAATAATATAAACAAAATTTTCTTTCTGATAAACCTTTCCCACATGTATTATTTTGATTGTTCATTCAGCAAACAGGGGCATATTTAAGTTTTAGCCACATGGACGAGGAAAAAATACTGTTAACTCTACCAATAAAGTTATGCTTAACTTTACATATAAACTTATAAATGACCTAAATGGTTATGCAGGATGTAATTCATCTAGCAATTTAAAAAATAGTTCTAAAAAACTATATAAGGACGTTTTGTTGATTTTTTAATTAAAATTTTCCATATTAGCTTCCATCAGTTAGCTGCCTAAAGCTAAAATCATATGCCCCTGTTAGTAGGTTTTTCCAGACATAATAGGAAAAGGATCAATAAAACACATTTTATACATCGATTTGCAAAATCTTTGATCTTTCTACGAATAAGTGTAATTTTACAGTTCACCATTGATTGGCTTCATTCACATTCAGATGCATTCTTCAATGAAAACTGGAATGTTGCTGTATAATACTTGTTATTTGCTACTATGATGTTACCTGGAAAATGTAATGAGTAATAAGTTTAATGCAAAATTTAAAATAAAAAAACATTTCATAGCGTAAAACTGGTGCATCTTATTGAAGAACTACAATAGTAATCTAGATTTACAAAAAATACATGGTGATTTAACTAAGAATCTACAGACTTCTAGAAAGAAAAGATTGTACAAAGACAAGCCAGAATCATAAAGCAAATCAAATTGTCTGTGATAATTCTACTTTAAGAATATGTTTCATTTTCATCAAATTTTATGGGTAAAAGTCCAAGACACAGAGGCATTCTAATAAGTTGAAATCAAATAAGTAGTTGATCGGTTGAATGACAATATCAATGCACTACTTCAAGACCATCTTAAAATGCCTGTACCTCCCAAAAAGTTCGAAGACAAGATGTATAAGAAGGTAAAGGACAATCCAGTCTTCCACATCCAGTGAAAGACTTGGATTAATCTGAAATAAACTTCTGAGTTTCTAATACATAGTGCATGTAAATATTTGTTTGATTCAATAAATTCCTAGCATTTTGAACATTGGTGATGTTTTAAATATTCTTTACTTATTTTTTATGATATTTCATGATTTAGTTCAGTTTGGATGAAGAATTAAAATTACTCCTGTAGTAACCTATTGCAAACAACATCTTGCTTAATGAACATCATTGTGAGGTGAATTACGTTTATTAAGCACCTATATCCTTTTCATCAAAAATAATAACCAGTTTCTGTTTTCAAATTATGTGCAATCCAGCAGACCATTTAAGAATACTTCTATATGGTGAGCCTTTCATGGCCTATTTATACCATTTGTGAAGGCTTTCAGATTATTGTCCATTCTGGGAGGAAAGGGAGGCAGAAATCACCCTGACATTCTTACTCAAAGCAAAGCTGTGGTGTAATGAGGCTAGTTGGCTAAATAATGAGTTTCTTTTCCTTTTCCTCATAAGTGCGCACATTATTAATATACTTTTTAACATTTTTTTTCCCTGAGGATGGTTGTACTTTTCTCTTCCTCTAAAAAATTATTATTTAAAAGGTTCTCTCGACGAAGTTTGAGGACTCATGTAGAGAATTAGTGTCATTTGGTTTGTGTTCTGCTGTTAATGACACTGAAATGTATTAAAGGCCTTCAAAATCTGTGGCAGTTATTAACTGTAATAAAAATATTTTAGAGAATATTGGATAACTTTTATTAAAACATAAAATAATAACTAATTCTGAAGTTATTTTTGACTCTATAATTATTTTGAAGGAAATACTTACCTCGCAAAAGTTAGAGTATCATCTAGCACAAGTGTATGATTGCTTCCATAGAGTGAGGTAACTGGCTGGAATTGGCTTCCTCCATCATACATGTCCAAAGGATAAAGATCTGTTGCTTGCACTTGGACAGACCCTGAACTGTCACTTTTGTTGTCCTCTGGGCAGTTTATGAGTTCAACACGTGAAGATGGTCCATTGTACAATTTCTTTGTGTTTAGAGACGCTTGTGAACCTGAAGTAAAACAGAACTCCTGGTATAACTGATATAGTATTGAATTTTTTTTTTTTTTTTTTTTTTTTTTGTTATCAGATAAAGCACAAATATTTGTAATAATTAAAATAATGTCAGCATATTCTGTAGACAAATATGACGAAGTTCAGTGTATCCTGTTCAGTACATCAGTTGAATACATCTTGAAGTTTTACATGGCTAAGTTGTAAATGTTCTGTGTGTGACCTTTTATAATATGACAGATATCAAAAGTTGTAAAATATTTTCTCCTTCCTTACTACGTGCCTTTGCGGTGTGGAAGCAAATCCGGTTAGCATCAAGAATTCCAGAGTTCGAATCCTGGCGAGGGCATTGCACATTTTTCATGTCTCCTGCTTCGACAAACCTAATGACTCTACAAAGTATTCTCAAAATACGTTTCAGCATGTCTGTGTTAAGAGTTACAGCAGTTGCTTAATACACTATTTAAGATCGCCAAATCTGAGAGAAAGGGAAGAACAAAAATGATACTTGATGTATCTCTACAAAAAAATTTTCCCACAGTTTTAAATCCGAACTTCTCAATGGCTGTCATAATTCATATTTCTGTTGGACGGCCAAGCCAGATTTCTGTCCAAGTAAATTTTAACCTTCTGGTGCTAGTGCGATGGAGCATCATTTAGGACAAATATTAAATTTTTACTATGTTACCTCGATGGATATCAAGAATGCTCACGTGAAGTTGTTGTCCTGTATACAGACAAACAGAGAAGGCGGTAAACTTAAAGACTTTCTGTATAAAAATGGTATTAAATGCTTCTATATAAAAATAAACACTTTTCAGTTTATAAGCATTTAATATATCTATTTCTTTTGCTGTACATATTTTTTTTCTCGGAAATATTTCCATCGACAAATAATAAAACACAACATAAATTGCTTTTAATTGCTTTACAACATAAATTGTTTTAATGGAATAGTCAGTTTAATTTTAATAGAATTGCTTTATATTTTTAATGCCTTATAAATAATTTATAAATTATAATTTTTTTTGCTGTAAAGAAATTAATTTGTTTTAATTATTTACATTAAAGCATCAAATCGAACAGTAATTTGACAGCTCTATCAAAAGCAAGGTTTACTCTCTATAATATGATTTACTTTGCATTTGCTATAGAAACCCTGAGTATGTAAAATAAAGTTACATGAGATACAAGATACAACATAAGGCCTATTTTTTATGTAAACGACTATTCTTCTAATGACACATATGTGAAATATAGGACAATCATCCATATAACACCAAAGATCACCTACAACTCCAGAATGCAACAAATAGTACCTACCATACAGCACAGGAGCTAACGTGGACAAAGTTTTCTGGGAAGAACCATACAAAGAGTGGCTGTAGGTAGTCGGCTGGAGATGGGCCTTGAGGTCCTGATCTCTTGCTTGCCTCGACAACTTGCTATAAAGATATACTTTGCGCAAGTATAAGAATATCATTATGATAGTGGCATTCACGAGATTGGCAGCTGCTATAGTAGTATCCCTATAGTGTGGAGACAACTGGGTAGATAGAATCGTCCAGGCCAGCCATACGACGGCCACAAGAATAGCACAAGCTAATATCCATCTAGATTCTCTGTTGTTGTCTTGGCACTGCCATGTCAAAAGAGCAAAGAGGGTTGTTATAGCCAGGAGAAGCATGACGTAGATGAGGGAGACCACAAGACCTTCTTCAAATGTAGTAGGTGGAGCACATCGCCACACTTGTTCGAAAGCTCCAGTTTTTGGTGGCATGAGTATCAGCCAAGCAGCAGATAAAACAATCTGCGAGGGTGGAAAAAAGGTGATATGAGTATATGCACACTGTTCTCAATAGAGATAACGCTTTTATTGCTTCCATACTAATAATAATCTTCATATACAAAAGTAGTTTCGTTAATAGATAGAAATCTTAAATTTAAAGATAATGAAATATAATTAACACAACGCGAAATACATTTTTTTAATGTTTTTACAGATTAGATTAAGTGATGATGGAACTGGTGAATATCGATGATGGAGTTGATGAAAACATTTACCTTTTCTACAAATACGCTGAAATAAACGTAACTCATTTTGAGGTTATTCTTTTTACTCTTTAACAATTACTTATTTGTCAGCAAAGATTTCACTAAGATCATCTCCTATTCAAGACTCCCTTCTCTAAGCCATTTTTAAACTATATTTGTACTTGTATCCTTCGAATTTTGCATTGCAGAATTATTTTAAAACAATGTGACTTTGTGGCTAATCATTGATTTGGTTAGGTAGACGGAGGCCACGTCCTTAATCTAATCTTAAAGTAATTAAATAATAAAGTGGTATTACAGTGGGTCCCTGTCCATTGTAATATGTACGATAATAAAATGGCTAATTTCTGAGGAAAAAGGGTTGCCACCGTTTCTCAAAAATCTATCCGTCCTTTACTTCTTAACCTCGACAGACTTCTTATACAAACGAAGAGTGATAGTACAGTGAGGGCGAGTCTCTTTGCCTCTCCTGAGTAACAAAAATGGAGTATGTACCTTTCAAAAAAAGATGTCATTCAGGACCATCCTAGTTCTATAGCACTAACTTATTTTAGACTTTTGACAAAATACATGATTGTCAGCCTGCTGATCTGGTATTGTAATACCGCGAAAGTTTAACGAGTTTCCACTATCTACCAAGCGACTGCCTCTCCAATTTTGTTTATTTTTGCAGCTATAAAAATTACTCCCTTACTGATAACTTATGAATCCCAAGAAACATCACTATGTTTTTAAAAGCCAAAATCTCTCTGTCTTTTGATAGATATATATTCCTCAGGAGAAATATTCGTATTATGGAAAATACAATATGTAAACATATACGGAAATAATTAAACGTATATTCCAATACGGCACATTGCAATTCTTACCTAAACTGTTTCATACCTGAATTATTACCAAGCCAACTGCAATCACGAGAAGACCAGCAGGACTGGACAGTCGTGTACCATCACTAAGAATACGACTACCGTTGTAGCCCATGAGTCTCCAAGTGTTCATTACTTTCACCAGCATTCCCGAGAAGATGACAGCATATGCCAATCCGAGACCAAATCTACGAATACCGCATGTTCCTTCCGTAGGCGAGAGCACAAAAGCAAAGTTGACTGCATACAGTAGCAGAAGTCCAAACAGAATCATATAGCCGAGTACCTGAAGAAGCAATACACAGTACTATAATTACTACATACAAATGTCAAAAAATAGATATAGTACCAGACACCAAAGGATAAGCAGTGTGTTAAACAATAATCATACACCAAGGAAACTTTTATATCTCTTTTTATAACTATTAAGATATTTACACTTATGCTGTGCCTTCAGAAATGTCAATAAAAAGTTTTATCTTACTATCAATATTTCTAAGAAAAATTCTTAATTACGCAATATAAAGTGAACAGATGTGCCGGATAATGCTTGATAATCCCAGAATTCAGTAAAGTAAGGGATATGCGAGGAAAATATTGTAATTTCTGAGAATACTTTTAAGATTTTGAAAAAAGCTGACATGAATTTTGCTGCTACCGTTTCATATAAACATGGATATATTTGTTGTGGGATCAAAGTAAATTTATATTGTTATAAATTAATGTTGTCAGCCGTCAGGTGAATCTTCTGCCATCTTGACTATTCGGAATTCATTTTGATTTCGCGCGGAATGAATGCACATAAGATTCTGAAAGTATTAACTCCATTAATTCTGAAGATGAATACTTAATAATTCGTATTGTTAAGTGATGCATTAATTTATTAAACAAAGCGCGCATATTTTGTTTGTGAAGATCACTTTTTCTGGATTAAAGAAATTTTCCTTTTGATGAAATTCAGAATTGTGTTATATACGCTACTTCATTCATTTCTGTTATGAATTTTTAAAGATATTCCATTGGCTCGAAGGTAAATTTTCATTTGTGGCAAACCTTCTGCCCACGCTTTCACCTATATAAAGCACCATTTGACTATAGTGAGCTATGTGTACGCTAGCGTTCCACTATGCATCATTTCATCACAATAGAGCAATTTTAATGGGAAAGGATAAACAGACATTGCAAACATTACAAAAAGTGCGTTACTAAAATGCCACAAATATCTCAGTGTATGTAATATACGGCATAACTGTAACGCTAATAGTATCTGAAATAACTACAATACCAATAACTTTCATCATAACTCCATATACCAATAACGCCTGGAAAGGTTATAAAAGCAATAATTTCTGACATAATTCTATAACACTAGCAATATCTGGTACACTATGACGGTCTCTCACTTCATATTTTCTATTGAAAAGAAAACCATCACCAACGTCGATACATTTTCAGAAGCAGACATACTTGTAGTTGGTAATCGGCAAAGTAAAAGTTCTCTTCAAAACCTCTTCCATTACATTCGCCATTAATGAGAACATCACCACCAGTGTCAGTGCATTTCTTCAGAAAATGATTCGATGGCGAGTAACACAAACGAACAACGTAATATTGCTTTTTAAAACCTTTGAAAACCTTTTAAAAAGCAATATTACGTTTAAAAGTCCTTTTAAATCTCTGTTTAAGGCTCTTTTCTATTCTCCATTAGAAAGAACACCACGGCCAGTGCCGATGCAGCTTTTCAGAAAATAGTTCTTCAGTGTGTGACATAGATGGACAAGGTAATAATGCCCGTTCAAACTTTTGGATTGATGGTGTATATATAAAAAAAAAAAAAAAAAAAAAAAAAAAAAAAAGAAATTCCAAAGAGGACATTCCAAAGCTAAGGCATAACTCCCATAAGAATGTGGTTCCGTCGACCCACGTTGGCTTGAAGCGTATCCTATTCCAGATCAAGAGGCTGTCACAGTAGCAAGATGACGATACAGCACTGGTTTTCCAGGTTCCGAGGGTCTCTTCAATTACATTCAGATCAGGGAAGGAATTTTACCTCAGTAATCAAAGAACTCTGAAAGCTACTCGGCATTGACTAAACCCAAACGACGCCTTTACATCCCCAGTCGGGCGGCATGGTAGAGGAGTTTAATCGAACCATCCTTAATAACCTCTCAATAGTGGTTTCTAGAAACCAACAGTCTGGGACGAGAGGTTTACCGCTCTTTCTGCTAGCTTACCGCAGCGCTGTCCACGAGACTACCGGCTATTCAACATCTCAGATGCTCTTCAGTCGTGACCTTCGTCTGCCATGTGATCTTTTGTTTGGTCGCCCTTCGGATGCGCCTTCATCGCCTGAGAAATACATTCAAGATCTCCAGGCTCGGTTTGAAGAGATGCACAACTTTGCACGAGAGCGAGTCAACTTGACGACGGAGAAGATGAAGACCCGATACGACACCAGAGCTACTGGACATCGTTTCAATGAAGAAAACAAGGTGTGGTTGTGGAATCCGACTCCACGCAAAAGGCTCTGTCCGAAACTACAGTCACCTTGGGATGGTCCCTAAACAGGCTGAACGACGTCGTGGTTCGAATCCGTAAGTCATCCAACTCTAAGCCTAAAGTCATTTATTACGACAGGTTAGTTCTTACTATGGCCATAGTATATAGTGTATATAATTGCAAATAGTAATGCAAATAGCATAAGACCATGGTCCTTTTTTTATTTAGCATTTGATAGTATTTGATGTGTATTTAGTATCTGATAGTATTTGATTTGTATTTAATATTTGATAGTATTTGCTTTGTATTTGGTGTTTGATAGTATTTGATTTGCTGAAAGTTACTTATTGAAATTATTGTTTATTTTGTTATTGTAATGTAATTAACTTTTTATCGACTTGTGCGTTCAATCCATTACGAAACCGTACGCACCCAACAATATAATGCATTCAAATCCATGAAATTTTTTCTGCTCATCTCATTAAACAAACAATAAGATTCAAGAACTTACCGTAGTGCCAACAGTGATCGGGAATGACATCAAGAAGTACAAGGCACAAATGATGACTAATACCATTCCAAGGACAGACAATACTGTGACAATGATGCCCCAGACTGTTTGGAAATTTGCATAAATGGGTTCTTCAGAGGACAAATAACTCTGTTTACTCCCCAGCTGAGTCATGCAGTTACCGCATTCTTCTTTACATTTCGATTTTGGTATATCTTCTGTCGAAAACATAATTTTGGCATCTTCTATGAACAGAATACCATCTTTCCAGCTTCCAATCTATAATTGATAAAAAAAAAGTATTTCCCATAATTTAGGAAACATTATTCAAAAATTAATAAATAAAAATGATTTTAATGAGCCAGTTAATTCAATTAAAATGAAAGGCAAGGATTTATGTTGATTACTCTTATTAATTAAATATCATGTTTCAAAATTTGTAATATATTAAATCGTTACTAAGAAACTATGGTATTGCAGCTCTATGAAAGCGTAATAAAACCAATTTGGTTACAGTTTAGTTGAAAAAATTAATGGTGCATAAGGAGGAAGATGTAGAAAAGTTTTGGAAGCATATAATTAAAAAGATCAAGCGTAATGATACCTTCAGTTTCAATATTTATAGGAGTATGAGCATTAAAAAAGAATTTAAATATTCTAAATTTAACAGAAAAAAAATGAGTCCTTGAATGTTGCCAATAAAATAAATTTCATTGCAATGTTTTTCGCATATTCCATGAAATATGAGCTGTGCTTTAAAGCAGCTAATCATTACATCTTTTCTGTCTGTTCTTTAAATGAGAATAGTTCTATTTAAGTGCGTTGTTTTAATTCGTATACCGATGCCTACGTTTAGATGAAAACTGAAATTTCGATTTCATTAAAGCTTGCTGTTTTCAAGTGTCCGAACACTTGTAACTTGCCCAAACGCATTTAGTCGTCTAGTTGTCTCATTACCGAGAATGTCGCCCTCATACACCACAGGGTGCGATCGATTTTACACCCGTGAAGTTCCGTTCCAGTTTTGATGCACAGCGTCATGGAGAACAGGTCCAAGAATCACTTACTCCTCTTCCACTACCACTAAACCATTTGACAGAACATTCGGTTCGCCGTATATTTGAGTGCCCCCATGTCGTACAGACACTATACATTTATAAACATCCATGCCATATCCGGGATTCGAACCGGGATTACACAGATTCTCCGGGCATCTCCGGGATTACGCAGATTTTGTAATATTGTT
The DNA here is from genome assembly GCA_000611955.2 of Stegodyphus mimosarum. Classification (NCBI taxonomy): domain Eukaryota; kingdom Metazoa; phylum Arthropoda; class Arachnida; order Araneae; family Eresidae; genus Stegodyphus; species Stegodyphus mimosarum. Next base: position 121,082 of record KK112848.1, read on the forward strand.
TTCAAAGGGGATTTTTGAGCACGATACCCAATTAAAAACTTTGAAAATCAACAGTTCAGTTGCCTACAAATAAAACACAGTTCGCTTCCTTCTCGTGCGACAGAAACTGATCGAGATATTTAATTTTGAAATTTAAGTTCAGGGGTTGCACACAAACTGAAGTAGAAAATGCTTGCACTTGACGTAACTAAAAATGACATATTCATTTAGGAAAAAGTTTCTGATCTTAATAGTGTTGAGCATTATTACACAGAACGGCGCGAAAATTATTGATTAACATAAATTTTTCCAAAAGGGAGATCTTATTCACAGAATATTATAGAACTATCTCAGAAAGCAGTGACAAGTTTCAAGTAACAGCGCCTAGACAATTTGCAACATTATTTGAATAAATAAAAAATAAAAAACATTTCTAGTTAGCCTACTGAATTTTTTTTGTGTGTGTGACAATGATCTTAGAGTAATAAAACTGCATATAAATATTATTAACACATTTTCAGCAATTATAAACTTACGGTCTACTACTTACTAACTACTACTACTAAATACAACAAAATGGAAAATTAAAGAACGTTACACATTAATAAATCAAAGAAAAATGTGGTTGAATGTCATTAAAAGGAGAAAAAAAAATCAGTTCCGTATTATTATAATTTATTCTATACATATCCGTCAAGGAAAGCCGAAGAAGAAGGCAAAATTCTAAATTGCAAAAGTAAGTATCTTGGTTGTCGCACAGGATTCAAACTTATATTTTTAGAACAAGCTTTCACTAACATAATTATAGGGAAATGGAAACTGCATAAAAAGTTAAGAGTTAGTAAATTTAACGGGCTGACGTTTTAAATATAATTTATAGTATATAGGCTATATGATGTATGGTTTTGAAAATCCGGAAAAGAAATTTTTGTTTTATTTTTACAAATTTGGTATTTCCGATTCAGAGAATTTAGTGTTTTCTTAATTTAAACGGATATTGAGTTGATGTAGAATTTACAAAATTAATATTAGATATACGTAACCTAAAAAATAATAAACTTACAACGATAACTAATTATCCTAAAAATCACATAAATGCTTTTTTTTCATCCTATAAAAGTTACGCAATTAAATTCGAAGGGTTAGTAAAACGTTGAGAAATTCCTGAAAAGGTCAATTAGCAAAAATGCTTTCAGAACACTGGGTTAGAATTTGTAAGAATGCATTAATACCTGAATGTGTAAATTCGATCCATTTCGTGCCACGGAATGTTGTAACACATCGTATCCAAATACTGTACTTGAAGATCCACATTCTTGGCATTCTGAATAAGCACCATGAAGAGCAATATGAATATCTTTCTGTAGTTCCAGTCTCGAATCAGTACCACAGTCATCGATATTCATTGCTGCCATACCATAAGGGCATTTTTGGTTAAGATACGAGTGCAGTCCTTGTGCTATAGATTCGATTGTCTTGATAGCTTGATAAATATGTTCATTATGCGAGAGTTCATCTGAAGATAAGCGTTCTTTGCCAGTACAGATAGGAGTGTATTGCTTCTGTACACCAGCGCTATTGGTAAGCTGGCATTGGAAACGATTCTGCCAAAATTCTTCAAACCATGCGTCAGGAATAGGATAGTGGTTCCATAGCGTTAGTCCTTCGTAGAACTTCTTGAACTCTGGAATATCCTGACTCTCTATTTTTAGCGTTATAGCATCAAAATGGGCGTCTTTCAGATTATTCAAAATCATTGGGTCATTACCCCAAGTTTCAGTACCAATCCAAACATATTTTGTTAATACTTTGCTTATTTTTATAGCTGTAATCATTTTTTGAACTACTGGCAAGTCATCGACAAGTGAAACTACTATCTTAGCATCGCGATTCAGGCCGCTCTGAAGATTAGTCAGCAAAGACTCTTTCTCACTTTCAGGCTCAACTATGACTACATTGGCAAGACAAATGCCCCTTTTCTTTGCGCCTTTGGAAAATTGGTAATAGCCTGCCCGCCCAAAGTCAGTATTGCTGTATACAACATTAACATATTCCCAGCCAAATTTCTTTAGAATACTTAGAAGAGCTTGTATTTGAGACATTGTCGAAGGGGCGGTGTATAATATATCATTGTTCTCAAAAGATTCCATTCGATCTATAGGTGTTGCGATCTGCATAATATTCATTGAATCTAATATTGGAGAAGATTCTCTAGAAAGTTCTGTGCCGTAAGTCACTGCAGCGATTACAGATTTCGGCTTGATTCTTAAATTAGACAATTCACCATTGTGTTTAGAGAAGAAGCTGTATAATTGATCTTGGCCTCTTTGTGGCCGCTCACAATAATCGAAAACTATAGCCCCCATCTCGGTTCCGGGCATAAAGGTAGAATTTTTGTTAATTTTGTCAATGGCATAGGCTATGGCTGTCAAGTGGTGGAACATTACTTCATCTCTCATTTCACCGCAGGTAAAGAAAGTGCTACCTTTCTTGTGGACGGGCATCAAAACAGTGACAGCGAAGTCTTGTTTTGGAACAATTTGCATTGTGGATGTGAACAGATTTGAAGATTCTTTCTTGCAAGATTCGCACGTAGATTTGACATCATAGAGACTAACTTCTTTCCCATATTCGTTATAAGTCCTTATTTTGCTAAAATTCAGAAACAAACCTTCGTCAGGAGAGTATTTGCCAACCTGAAAAAAAGAAATAAAAATGCGTTTTCAGAATTAAAAACATAGGAGCTTGATATACGTAAATTACGTTTCATGATGGAAATTCAGAATATGTAGTTGAGCTGGGAAACGCAAATAAAAATAAGGGAAAAAGCTATGAAACTCTTAAAGTAGCATTGTTTTAAAATTTTAAGTCTAGCCAAATACCGAGTCCTTTCATTAACCATGACATAAAAAAAAGTCAACACATAACTTGAGTTTACATAACGAGTAGCACATTTGTAATTTGACGAAGTAATAAAGATTGGAAGTATGTAAAACTCAATCTATTCGAAGTTTTCAGAAAAATACGTTTCAAAAAATGTTAAAGAAAAAAAAGCAAGGCGTTTTAATTTTTCTTACTTATATAGCAATTATGGACGTAGGCAGAAACATCAACTACAGAATATTTTTTTAAAAAGATATAACCCTTGATCCAAATAATTACCTCATTTTTTTAATATTTTAAAGTGTAAGCATGGATTTATAATCAACCACTTGAGAACAATTCAGTCTCCTGTAATATGTTTCAAACGAACTTTTACATCAAAATGCAAAAACAGATACTTGAAAAGAGAAAGAGCCATATCTATTAGATTACAAATGCTGTGAACAGTTGTTCTTATTTTATGGAATAAAAAAATGTTAACAGAGACAGACATATGTTTTTAGCAAATACTGTGGCAGTAATTAACTAATATATACAGCAAACTGCCGCTTGCATCATACTGAAGTCAGCAGTAATTCATATGGTGTACAGATCTATTCTTTTTTTTTAAATTAATAGTTTATAACTAAAATACGTGACGAATTGTATCGTTTTACGAATTCACAATCCATTACGATGCCTAGTTATCAACTGCATAGGAATGCATTTCAAAGGAGTTACGATTATCTTTTGCTTTGAAAATTAACTACAGTGCGGCAACTTCAGCAAGAATTTTATGGTCAACGCGAACTTCAAAATGAAGTTCCAACTTGTTAAAAATGAACGCGTGCACTTATAAGTGAGATAGCTTGGAAGACGTACGACATTCTTCATAATGGTTTGCATTTTCTTTATTGCTTAGATGCTTAACTACATAACCTTTTTCCGTAATTAATCAATGATCAATGTATTTAGAGACAAGCCTTTCTGCCTTTTAAATATTTTGAATTTCCGTGAAATAAATAAACAGGCAGATGTTAGTATAGAATCATTTCTGAAAGCCGAAAGTGAGGAATTTGTGCATTCATTGCTATACATTTCCTTAACTGTTACTTGGAACATACAGAAACTCTATCTTACGTAACTCATCACGTTCCATGGATGGAGAGTTGGTAACATTTGTAATCGCCGTCCGCTATTTTGTCTTTCTTACAGTTAAGGAAGCAAATATATTTCTGCATTTTAATTGCATTTCTCGTATTTCCAGTTTGAATAACCCTTGAATGAAGTAAGGAACTTTGATCTTATTTCGTTACGTGCTTATCGTGCTTAAGCTGCGTTTAGATGACAACCAGATGTACTGCGCGTGCCGTCAACAGTTACCCCACAAAGAAGTTAACTTTTAAAATTTCTAAATTACGCACTCTCTTTAAAAACGTTTAGCTTCTTAGGATATATTCTAAGCAACTTCAAGGAAAAAGAACTAATAGATTGAAAAGGTCAACATTGAAAAAGTCAAACGAAGGTGACATTGAAAAGGTCAAATGAAGACTATGGTACATACATTGACAAAGGCGTGTGCGTTGCTTCCAACTTGTCTGAAATTTAAAACATCCAAGAGACCAGCAGAAAATCGTCGTTGAGTGAACTTGAGCATCTTCCCGTCCGCCCCGGTGAAAGACGAGTCACGAGTCAAATTAAAGAGCAGATCTCTAATTTGCTGCCCATCAGACATTGCTGAACACAATCCATGGTCGATTCCTGGACAAAGGTGCTGTCGCAATGCTTCCAGTCCAACGCCAATGCTTAGAACAGAATTAATCACTTTGGAAATACTGGAGTCTTGCACCAAAGCCATTTCTGCTAGATTTGGGTGTGTTTCGTCGCACATAGCACCTCGGCACTTAAAGACCTGTAAAAATGAAAATTATAAGGATTTTTATGAATGAAATCACGATGGCATAAGTTACAGTAATAATGTAGAAATGCTAATAAACTTTCTTGCGAATCAACTACTTTCCAAACTCTTTTTTTTTTCGGGGGAGGGGAAGAGAATAAGGAATTAACGCTTCGTTTATTTATTTTAAAAAAATGATAATTTTGCACTGTAAAGGTACAGCATAGCTGATATTCAGACATTAACTATTATATATTTTCTAATCAGTTTATAACTGTTTAATACATTTTTAGTTTATATTCTTTAAATACATGGTAAATCAAATACTTGTAGCATATTTCAGCATCTGTTTAAATGTTTGAGCACCTGATTATCTCTAATTTTCCTAAGCAATGATCTGCCATTGCCATTGTTTTAACTTTTCAACTTATCACTCTGCGAAAGTATTCATGCGGTCGCATTTGATTATCTTATTTTTTAAACATATTAATGTAATGTTCCATTTACGAGAGACTGTATGATTTTCCTTTAATCAACTTCCTTAGCTCATTCCAAATTTGCGTAATTAAACCGTCGTGTCATACGAAATATTTTATTTATTTATTCATTTATTTTTTAGGAGGGCTTCTTGAAGGTTTCTTGTAAAACACATCTGCAGTTGTCCTACGAAACTACGTGAATATTGTTAGTAAGTTTTGCAGCTTTCTAGGTTTTACCACATGCACCCTATTTATACCGGGTGGCTAAAACAAAAGATGAAAAATTACTTGGCAAACGACATCAAACATAGATAAAGAAAAGGGAAATGCAGTGCTTTTATGTTTAATTTATGTCTTATGTATCATTTTAGGCTCAGGAGGAAAAGCATGACGGCGGCGAGAATCGTATATCAGGCACTCGCTGTGAACTCTGTAACCGATTGTAAGGCCCATGTTGGATTCAGCAATTTGGTGTTGCAAATGAGAAATTAGAAAGCGCGTTTGTGCAAACAGATATTTAATGATTATACCTCATTAAGTCTTACAGATGACGTATCACGTTACTTGTTCTTTGGTGGCCAGAGTACTGCATGCGTCTGAAACACGAGTCATGAGCATCTGCACATACACAAAGAAAACTAAAGAAGTGTGCATTCCAAATGTTTTGTCTCAATGGCGATGCACATGTGAACCGTTATCGGATTGAGTCATTATCTGTAATGCAAAATGATTTCCAAGAGCAAAAATCCCATGGAGGGGGGACACCTCTTCTTGTGCTCATCTGTAAAAAAGTACAAGAAACTAGACAGAAGTGAGCTCAGAAGTTCATATTCACTCATCATATCCCCTGTCATTCACTAAACGATCATAATCTTTTCGAAAATACTGGAAAACTAAGTAATACCACTGCGTTGATAAAGACGGATCTTGAGCAAACATTTTTTCCAGAATACTCAGATAAGCTGTTTGCGCATTCCGTCATCAAAATAATTTTACCAGAAAGGCACCTTTGATTTTAGAACAAGATTGCTTCAGTATGCAATATAGCCTACTTTAATGACTTATAATTGTTCAAAAAAATCTTGCTTTGTTATTCACCAGTGAAGCAAACAGCAAAACTTTCCGCGTGGCCGTTGCTATTCATAAAACATAAATGCACACATGAACAGAATTTTATGTAAATTCCGTGTTCCATCAAGTTGAGAGATAACATGTCTGGTTATCTGACGACTCTGGAAAAAATAATTTGTGATATTTTTCTTTAAAAGTTTCAATCAAGCTCAGAGCATTTTATGGACCTCCTCAAAAGAATAATATCACAGTTCTCTAAAACAGGTTAACCCGCGAATAGCAAAATGACTAAAGCTGTTAAAACAGGTAGCTCATATCGGGTTCGGTTTACGGAGACTCATTGGTATGGGTACAGAGGCTCTCCGATATATAAAGTCTGGACAACACAAGCTTTCTGTAATAAAAATGTAACATTCAGAAGTTTTAGAAAAGTCTGGGGCTAATACAATACCTGTTGCCAGTATTCCCTGAACCAGGGATTCCGGGAATTATTTCTGGGACTCAAACTGCTCAGGTATTGCGTGAAAGGGAAAACGGAAGCTTGACTGGGCTGCATCATTAGAGATCCCAAAGATACCAATGGATATTGATGAAAGGCATCGACATTTTCGAATGTAACCCACACAAAATCTCCCATGTTAGTACGTCC
>KK112848.1:128046-167998 GCA_000611955.2 Stegodyphus mimosarum
TGAATGCTTGCTGAGGAATAACACGACAACTCTGCAGAGAAAATAATAATAGCATTTATCAGTTCGGGTTATTTCATACAAAGAAAATATTTCATAATATTCAAAAGATTCATTGAAGACAAACAGAAAAAGTGCTTTTTTATATAGTGTTAGGATAACTGCAGATAAAGACCACAGATTTTTTAAAACTTTACTTTGTTGCTTTTAATTCTTTATTGCCATCCCAAAATTTAACTAATATTTTAATTAAAGATAGTTTTCCATACTCGTATTTACCCACTGAATTACTAATACTTAAAACCACGTGTGCTTCCAGGGTTCGAAGCGATAATGTCGCCTTTACAAATGTTAACCAAATAAAGGCCTATTTTGTTCTAATTTTATAACATGATTAATTTATTTGGCAGCTAGCTGTACAGGCCACATAGGAAGCCAAAAAGCTGCAATCGGTGCTTCATACTTCAATAGAAAAAATACTTATTTTAACTTTTATATGTTAGAACAATAAAAACTACTTACCTAGCTCCTTCTTTCCGTTTAGTTTGTAGTTTGTCAAGAAGAACTTCCATGGCAGCATCTGAAAATGAAGCTGGTATTCCCTCTGCAAGTGCTAATTCTATTTCCCTATCTTCTGCTCTTTTTTTGAAAGACTGAAAGAAATCAACTTCGTTCACAGCATTATCAGAATATAGAGAAGAGACGTAATTCCACTTAAAATGCTTCAGGAGATCAACAAGAGCTCCAGCTCGAATGTCATTAGGAAGGGATGACCTAAGAAGTGTGGGATATTTTTCTTCATTGTTGAAATCAGTCAGCGTTACTCTAGGGGCTATGGTCAGAACGTTGAAAGGCATCGCAACATCTATTATGGGCTGAATAATGTTATCGGTCTGAGTGGCCACCAATCCGAGGATTTGATTTACACCAGGGATTTTATGACTTGGAGAAGTGGCTGACAAAGAACTGCTGAAAAAGTTTGCAACATCTCTTGCTGCTTTTTCTCTGCTGTTGCACGTGTCAAAAATAATTGCACCGAGATTAACACCAGGTAGAAGTGTAGGACTGCTGTTAATTTGGTCCAGTGCCCAAAGGAAAGCTTCAAGAGTCTGAAGTCCAGATGACGTGATGGCGGAATCGCATTTTAAAGGATTTGATGAGGATTTATGGATATCCACTGACGTAGCCAGGTACAGGTGGTCTTTGGAGTCCAAGATAACGAAGTCGGTCGGACGTTTCTCGCAGACTCCGCAATCTTCAATACATTCGGAAGACATATTTTCCACACTAATTTCTTCACCATCGGAGTTGTACATAACGATATCGGCCAAATTATTCATTCTGTTTTGATAAGTACCAACCTATTAAAAAAGTTTAAAATTTGTAACAAAACATAAATTTAAGACAGTAAAAATTTAATTAAAAGCAAGTTCTTCTACAGAATTTCATGCAGTAAACCCAAATAACATTAGAACGTTCCTAATTCTTTCAAAGAGTGTGTCGTTCGCTCTATGACGATGTTACTGGCGTTTAAAAGTTTTTACACAAGAAGCTAATGTGATGCCTGTTATAACGTGTTCTATGACGTACCTTTTAACGTACAAAACTGTATTTTTAAGCGTTTTCGGTACGTGCTGTAAAGTACGTGTTACTCACGCTATGTTTACAGCAATTATATTTGAACTTTCAACTTTCTTTCCCCCCCTTTTTTTTTTGAAAGAAGATGTGTAATGGAGAAAGTAATATACCAGGATAATGGAATATTTTGTAGATTACTAGAAAACAAAAGCTTCTGAAAAGGAATTATATTTTTAAATACCCGGAATACATGCAAAAGTAAAATCACGAAAATTAAACCAATTCTAAGATCATTCCTCCTCTTCACTAGCTTAAAAGAATGCAAGAAATATTTAGGTCTTCTTCCCTGATTTTCAAATAAATAATTTTCGCATTTGATTTTTCTTACATAGCGATTCCATTTTAAATTTCTTTTCTTATTACATTTTCATATACGGAAGCACTTTTATTTATCACATCAAAATGCTATTTAAGCAAGACTGAATATTTAAGAAGATTTATAAATAGGCTTATTATGTGATTGTTTAAAAATATTCTAAATAATTCGAATTTCTGTTAAAAGTGTTCCTGAGCGATATTTGCGAATGTACTATTCCATATGATACATTTTAGATTTTACGTGCTATATACCGTATTTTTCGCCGTATAAGACGCACTTTTTCTCCCCAAAATCGGGGGGGAAAAGTGCCTGCGTCTTATACGGCAAATACAAAAGCCCACCATGGCGCCGCTCTGCCTTGGCGCCGTCTGAGACCAGGAAGCCCCGCTCTGCCTCGCACTGTATTTGGACGGTCTCTGCCTCGCGCTGCGATTGGCTGAGCGAAGAGGCGCGTGCCTTCGCTCGCTCCCGCGTTGGCTTTGTGCACTTTTTAGAGTCTCGTAAGCCAGCGCGGGAGCGGGTGAAATATGGGAGCGGGGAATGAAATATATCATATTTCATATCACCCCATCAAGATGTCGAAGCAGAAGAGACTGGCATATAAAGTTGCTTTCAAGCTGGAAGTAATAAAATTTGCTAAGGAGCATGGAAACAGAGCAACGGAGAGACACTTTGGGCCACCTCCAAGTGAGAAAATGATAAGAGAGTGGAGGAAACAGGAGGATCAGCTCCAAAAGTTGGATAAAAGCAAGCACACCTTGCGTGGACCAACTGCAAGGTGGCCAGAGTTAGAGGTAGAAGTAAAGGAGTGGATCACACGTCACCGGCAAAATGGACGTTCTGTCTCAACAAAAATGATAATCTATGAGGCCAAACGCATTGCTGTGGAGAAAGGCATTCAGGATTTCACCGGATCACCATCGTGGTGCTATAGATTTATGAAGAGATCTGTCCTTTCTATGTGCACCAAAACCAGAATTGCACAAAAAATGCCAAAGGAATACGAATCAAAGATTCTGTCTTTTCATAAGTTTGTTATTGATGCGAGGAAGAAGAATAACTTTGAAATGAGCCAGATTGGGAACATGGATGAAGACCCGATAACGTTTGATGTGCCATCTAACAGAACCGTAGATAACAAAGGAGCCAAAAGCATAACCGTAAAAACCTCAGGGCATGAGAAAACCCACTACTCGGTTGTGCTGTCCTGCTGTGCAGATGGTACCAAACTGCCGCCAATGTTGATCTTTAAAAGGAAAACATTACCAAAAGAAACAATTCCACGGGGAGTCATCGTGCACGTTCATGATAAATGGTGGATGGACGAAAATGGCATGAGGCTGTGGATTGACAAAGTGTGGTCCAAACGTCCTGGCGGGCTTCTGAAGAAATCTTCCTTGTTGGTGCTTGATCAGTTCAGAGCGCACATTACAGAAACTACTAAAAAGAACTTCAATGAAGTTAACACCCAAATAGCTGTGATTCCTGGTGGTCTTACCAGCCAGCTGCAACCTCTGGACGTTTCTATTAACAAACCGTTCAAAGTTCTGATGCGAGAGGAGTGGAACACCTGGATGGCAGCTGGGAACCATGATCTGACTCCTACTGGACGGATGAAGAGGCCCACTATCACACAAGTGTGTGAATGGGTTAAAAGGTCATGGGACTCGTAAAGAAACACATTGTTGTAAAATCATTCAAGAAGTGTGGCATTAGTAATGCCTTGGATGGAACAGAAGACGACGTCTTATTTGACACCAGTGAGGAAGAAAGTGATGACAATGACTGCGTGGATCTGTCCTTCCTCATTTCTGATAGCAGCGAAGAAGAGGAATTCTTGGGGTTAGAATAAAAACATGACAGCCTTATTTTTGTTACTTTCACTGTTTGCTGACTGTTTATGAGAGTAAAGATAGCTCTTAGTATGTTACATGGTTGACATAAAATTTTTCTTAAACTGCTGTTAACTTTATACAGTTGATATAAAATATTTTACTACAGAATTTGGTTCATAATCTTTTTTTTCTAGATTTGCCTCCTTTAAAATTGGGTGCGTCTTATATGCCGGTGCGTCTTATACGCCGAAAAATACGGTATTTATAATGCCTACTTTAATGTTATATATAAGTGCTACCAATATTAGCATTTAATGTACTCTGATAGAAATGTAACATGTAGCCGTAATTCAGAATATCCTTGTAATACATAGTATGTTCTTTTCACGTTACGAGAAAAGGCTGCCACTAACAAAGTACGTTCTATTGTATGTTGTTGATTTGTAATACGTAAACATAATTTAGAACATTTTTGTTGCACGTTGCGCATATGTTCTTTGTAGGACATTGGTTAGACATAACACAAATACCAGTATTTGACGTACTATTGTAAGTTGTAGATCTGTAACATATAGATGCGATTTAGAACGTTTGTGCAAAACATTATCGCCAAGATCTTCACTAAAATATACTGTACGCCCTTTAGATGGGAATATTATACGTATTTAAGAACATTAAAAAACTGGCATTTAATATAGTGACGAAATAGAAAGTCAATCAGTTAAATATAAAAACAGGCTATTTAATAGTTCAGTTTATTATTTCCTTGTTGTTCCTAAACTATGATGCCCATAATATTCAATTTAACCGAAAACCACAGAGGTTTAAAATATGTACTAAAATACAATGCCATCATAAAGTTAGCAAACATTTGCATCATCAATAATTACAATAATGACACACAAATAAATATGAGAAGTCTTTACCTTTTGGTACACAAAATTCTTTCCAGCTGCTCTCCTAAAATTGAAGATTTCAATAGGCAGATTTCCGTACCCTTGTTTAGTGAATGCAAACATTTCTCCTTTCGCATCTAATCTCGATGACGCTGTTTCCCGAATGTAATTGAATAAGTGTTGTCTCAGTAGCATTTTTTGCAGCATCTTGGGGCATAATCCAGGTTCTGGATGACATAGTTCATTTCTCAAACGAGCCAGACCGGCTGAGATGGTCAGTAAACCTTGAATCATGTTGACAGTTGATGAAGACGGTATATATTCGACTGGTGCAGAATTAGTTTCACATTTACGATCTCTGCATTCCTTTCTTTGTTCCCAAAGCTCGCGAAACCACGGATTTCTTTTGTTTGAATCCGGTTCCAAACGCTGAAAATAAGTGGAGAAATCTTCAACTTCTCCTTGCTGAGTTTTCAAAACTATCACACCAGTGGCTTCATTTTCGAATTCTTTGAATGACTGCAAGTTGACAATCCAATCACCACTTGAAATGATTACTAAATCACCTCTGCTGATAAGGCCAGCTACTACGGCTCTATGAACAGCCTTCAAGAAAGCTCGAATGGTATGCTCATTAGTCCACATAACCACAGCACGAGCACCTTTTTTCTTAGCAGCAACCACATTCATTACGAGACCGTCCATCTCAAAATCATCCAATCCTGAGGGAGATAAATCGGCAGAAAGGCATATATCACTCTCCTTCGCTAAAGATTTAAAAGATTCCATCATCAAAACACTGCGTTCATCTCGATCGTGAATGACTGTGACATAATTCCAGCCAAGGTAGGCTAATGTATCTACAGTAGCTTTAGTTTTTCTTTCTAGAGGAATAGCTACCTGGAGACGATTATTCGTCATGTCCTTCGGTCTGATTGCATCATTAACTGAAATTAATGTGGCATTTAATGCCGAGATGACAGAAGATGCCGCATGGACTTCATCCGGAGATCCAACTACAACAAAAGCCAAATCAGAGCTAACGTCATCAACTTCTTTTTTCTTCGTGTCCATCAAGTAATTGGAAAGTTTTTGCGTTATTTGCACAGGAGTTGAGCATGTATCTATAGCTACGACACCTAAGCGAATTTCTGGCAAGAATTCTGTATCTCTGTTGATTTGATCCACAGTCCAAAGTGCAGCTTCAAGATCTTGAACAGCTTGGGCATTGATCTCGTCACTGCACATCAAAGGATTATGACCGGCTTTATGAATAGGTAAGAGAATTGGTATCGATATGTCATCCGACTGAGAAGTAACGATGAAATCATCATTTGATGCCATGCCAATATATGGATCTTCTAAACGCGACTGGCGGACACTGCAATATAAAGTTTACAATTTTAAGATAAATAAATTTTTTGCTTAAAAGTTTCTATTATTAAAATTACACTTATAACAATGATTTAAGTTTATAACATCATACATTCTGTTTCAATTGAGAATACTACCCGGAAATTATTCGATCTGATACGAGTTCTTTGATCTCAGAGGTATAAAATTTCGCAATTTTCTTACTTTTTAAAAATTTCTTTACTCATAGCGACTTGGATACTCTTATATTCCTCAGTTCTAATTTAGAGCGAAATACATTCGGACAAATTTATAAATCAACAAATTGGCTACCTAAAAGCTATACTTTAACATATTTAAAGTCGGATATCTCTATAGAGATCAACGGAGATTTCAAACCAAGATTATAATTATAAACACATTTCCAGACATTCTGAGAAACTTTTACTTCCAATTCTACATCTAAAAAAAATAAATAAAGCCTCTTTCGAATTGTGTTGCCCTATATTCGGCAAGATACCATATTTTTTTCAGTATTCTTTTATTCAGTTTATTGAGAGACATTAAACAAAATTTTGAAGTTCTATTGAAAATGTTTGATTTCGTTCCGCTGAAAATTGCTAGTTTCTTATTTTTTAATTTTTTAAATTGTTATGTAATTATACTGGTAATAAGCAACGTAGAGTGAAACATTATGTAATTTAAGGAGAATTATTAATGATAGAGACTAAAATCCCCAATTTTTAAACTCATCTAATTTTCTTGTTATCCTTTGCGGTTTGATGAGTATGCAAAACTCATCATCAAATATTTCATGAACACAGAAGAACAATGAAATTGAGACAGCCAAAAGGAAAGTTAACAGAAATTTGAAATTAGAACAATCGACAGAGATGTACGAATAGAAGTGGGCGGGACTCTCTGGGAAAGAAGTGGGCGGAATAGAAGTGGGCGACAAATGTCTCCATTTATCGTTCAAGTGCAGTCTTGCCACGCTAACTCTGCAATTCCGCCGGAATTTCGAAGGAGAAACCCGCGGGGGTCCCCCAGCCGCTACCATCATATTCTCGCGAAGACTTTCGTCTCACTGTGTATTTTGAATTCCTCCCTTGCCACATAGACAGTGCAGCGGCAGCGCCAAATTCTTAGGCACGTGTTACCCACACGTACTTCAACAGTATATGCTTCGAAAAATCTGTAACTTCTACAGGATTCTAAACCGGGTGTCCATCGGTACAGCAGTCAACGTAAACGCCTGTTGAGTTAACATTCTAGTTTCGCATGATAATGTGGTTTACATCACTAATTACTATACCGGGCGACAACGCAAGCGATCAAAATATTCAAACTATATCGATACATTCAATATGGAAATATAACTGCCACTGCGGATTTACTAGCACTTACACGCCCTGGAATGTTTCAGTTATCACTTATTAAGCATTGTCTAATGAATATTTTGCCACGCTGCAAGTATTTCAGCACTTAAAGTATAACGATTAGCAGGTGACTGTCCCTTTTAGAATAGCCGACCAGTGCTGCTCTAAATATGCTCGAAGGGAGGCAAGTCCGAAGATAAAGAAGTTCATTGTATTGCGCTAAGTCCAAGCAGGATATACTCGTAGTAGCACTAAGAATAGTTCCACCAAATTCAACATAAAGTTAAAATATCAGAAAGAAAGACTACACAGAGTTTGTACATTATACAGTTGCGAAATTTGTAGATATATGGATAATTTTGGTGTAATTTTATGCGAAATTGTTACATTTTTCTGTATAATGTAACATGAAAAGTTTAAGAAAAAAAAATGCTCTGCGAAAAAAAAATAAGAATACAGAGGCAAATCTAAAACATTGAGTAAATGGCTATCTCGCTCATTTGGTGAGATATCGCCAAGCTGGCAACTGTTTTGGCGATCGTTTGGAGGCATTTGGGTCCGATCCTTGCATAATATTGTAACCAAATTACTGTAATTGATTTCTATATTATCTGCAACCGTTACCGGCCAACATATGCCTTCCAGTAATTTTGAGAAGCAGGAAGTACTAGAGATTTCTCGGTGGCCAGGGTAAAACTATGTAAGACCGAAGAGAGCATCAGTTTCTTAGTTGTTACTTGTTAGTCAAGAGTGACTTCGGAGTACTGAGATATTCCTGAAAGTTTCGCCTTTTAAATGCGCTTCACACTGCATTGTGTTTAACGTTCTTAATAGTTCGAAGTGTAATTACTGATACATCTTTGTGATAGTGTGAACAGCTGTAAGAGTATTTTTGTGGGAAGTCCCAGAACTCTGAAGTGTGCCTTCTGGTAAAATAAATTTTATCAACCTTTCATCGGATCTGTATGCATTCAATCTATTACGAGCCACTATGGACACAACATTAGATTATGTCACCCTACGGCATTATTCTCCGAGCAAAGCTGGTATAGATCGACCGTCTCAAAAGCAACCCTGGCTGGCATTCTGCCAAAACACATAGACTCGTCCAAAAGGGGCGTTATTAGTTGCTGCGACGTGAAAAGTCACGTGAAAGTCTTCTCTTCTCCTGAAAGAGGTGTGCTGGAGGGAAAGAAAGTCCCCATCCTTCCACCCTATTTTGAAAATAATTCGGTCAGAATGGCGCATGCGTGTTTGCGCTCATGGTCGCGGATGAGGTGGTTGAACTATACAACATTTTCTCGTTAAAGTTTATTCATGATGATGACCATGAGGGACCCAGACCAATCTCCAAACAGAACTGTTTCCGGAGCAGAATAAAGAATTGCTGCTGAAAAAAAAACAGTCATGAAAAATTCTACAGAGTTGAGAGCAACGGTTTGGGATCAAAGCAATATCTCGGCTCTGGTCTTCGGGCTCATATTACATGTGCAACAGCCTTCTTATCGTTTGGTAGACAGTGGTGAAATTCCTGAGTTTAATATGAAACGCTTAGCACCAGAGCTGGATTAGCAATTAAGCAAAATAAGCATGTGCCCACAAAAAATAATGCTTATGAACTCTGGAAAGGGGGTGCAGCGGCCTACTCAGCACAATAAGTGTAACTGCACTTTCTTCTGATTCGATGATCCATCAAAGCAAAGTTTACTTCTGGCCACCACTATCTGCTATCCGATTTGATCATCGTTCTTCCAACCAAGGACGTTTAACAGTGCTGATGTTTCTGTCTAATAACATAGTGATCTGCCAGAGTGAAAAAATAACATCTCGGAGTTCGAAGATTCTATCCCTGTCAGTTTGTGATAGAGTGTGAGAAGTGGTACAACGACGTACTCGAAGCATTACGCTATCACGTCATAAGATCTGAAGTTTCCTATGACAGAAAAAAAAATGCATTTTATCAGGGTTTTTTTACGAATTAAATCATTTTTACAGAACGCTAAATGGAACTAGGCGCTTATAAATTTGGCCATTTTCACTACAGTTTCCCAAATTTGCATGACTTTGCGATTTTTCTTTCTTTTCAGAGCTGACCAGTGTAATTCACAATTTTCTCACTAAAGTATTTTGAACATAATTTTTATATGAAAAATTACATTTCTGAATGTTTTATACATACATAAATACTCAAACAAAAACAGTCATTGCTGATAATTCAAAACACTTTACAGAATGTAAATTACGAAAACGCATATAGCAACTTAGCGACATAGATATGAATTAATAATAAAATTATTTTTAGTCTTCTTAATTCAGTAAAACGTTTCGTACCTTAAGCAATCTTTGCAACCACCTTTAGGACATACTGATGGAACATGAAGGAAAGATGCATCCAAAACTTTTACTTCTTGTGCATCATATGCTAAAACCTACATAAATGTGAGAAAAATTTAGTGATAACATAGAGAATGTTAAAAAAAATAAAGTTCAAAATTGATTTCAAAATCCTTAAGTAATTGGTATTAGTTCACATATAATCGGTTTACATAAGACTGAGTAACCCTTTGATTAAGAAAAACGTACATACAATAAGTTCTGACACACGTTTCAATAAGTCTGAGTAAAACTGTAATATGACATCCAGATAATAGTTCTTTAATTTGCATCAGTGTCTTTTAATATACTGTATTGCAGTGAAAAACAATCCACAGAATTAATGTAATTGAAATAATAATAATAATAATAAAAGAAGATAAGCAGTTTTAGCGCATTGCCACGAATCTGTATTTAGCATTCACGTTCACATACCGAAAGTTATAAGTTTATTATGCATGTAATATCTGAAGAAATAACTACTAACTAAAGAAAAGCACTAAAGCACTGACTAAAGAAAAGTTTAGATACGTTGATATAGAATATGAAAAGAAACAAAATCTGATGTAGACACCACATGGCTTTCTTGTATGGCCTATAAAATATAGACATATTTTGCTGCATTTCATTTAAACTTAGTTTTTCGAGTTTCATTAGAGATAAATAGGGACGTCCCGGAACCAATTTGATGTTTAATAACTCATAAAATAATAAAGCTAGATTAAAATTAATAACATAAATGGTTAGATAGACTCAAAAAGTTTCATGACCCTTGTCAATGAACTTCCACGTGTGCCCCCTTCGTCGCACGGAGAATATCAAGTCGATATTCAATTTCACGCCAGGTTCCGGCAAGCATGTCGGCATCCACAGAGGCTATTGCGGTTGTAATTCTGGCTTTTAGATAGGCTATTGCGGTTGTAATTCTGGCTTTTAGATCATCCATGTTCGACACTCTCCTCCTGTAAACGTTGTCCTTTACAAATCCCCGAAGGAAAAAGTCCAGCGGCGTTAAATCAGGTGATCTAGGTGGCCAAGGAATTGGACCTCCTCGCCCAATCCATCTTCCTGTAAAATGGTCATTCAAAGAACTACGAACGATGGTACCCCAATGAGGTGGTGCACCATCTTGTGGCAGAAAGCCATGTGGCTGAAGCTCTTCTAGTTGTGGAAATATGAAGTTTTCCAACATGTCTAAGTATAAGACTGATGAGACCGCCTTTTCTGTAAAAAAGAAAGGCCCAATGACTCGGTCGTGCATTAGTCTACACCACACATTAACCTTTGGGGAATCCCTTTGTACCTCACGGTATTCATGGGGGTTTTCAGATCCCCATATGCGCACATTATGGCGATTAACAATGTCAGAAAGATGAAAGGATGCTTCGTCGGAGTATCAGGACTTAGTGTTCTGTGCATCATTTTTGGAAACATAAATATAGTCTGTAATCGGGTTCTTATCCTCAAGTTCTAAGTCCTGAACTGGAACAGTGAGCTGATGTAATGTAAGCTTTGTTCTGATGTACTGCTGGGCTGGATAGTAACTGCACGTGAAGGGATTTGAAATCCTCTTTTATTAAATCACTATTAATTACAAACTTCCCAACTCGGGAAAGATACAGAAAGTAAAAGACTGCACTTGGGTCGAACTTAACAATCAAATGAATTTAAAACTAAACCTAAAATAGAACTTAAATCAAAGTTTGCTTCGCAGAGCAATTCGCGGAAGTTGGCCTCTACCTGAAAGGGTGCGTAGCAAGATATACTAATACTAGCGCACTTCAAATTGTTTTACAATGCAATCACGTAGTAAGCACTTATGGCTTATAAATTTAAACTGCTAGCTGGTCAGACGAACGTTGAGCAGAGTATCCGTGATCTGAGGCTAAGCTCTCTCACACACCGAGAGGTTTCTACCTCTGGCTTAAATAGTACTTGGCTGTACTTCAAAATTAGCATAAGCTGAAACCGCGCGCTTCTTCTGACGGGAAGTTGAAGCAGAGAGGAGATAGACAGATTTAACTTAAAATAAAACTTGGTTAGTTTAACTAAAACCTTACAGGAGAATATTATGCGCTTCAGAAATTCAACATCATCTTCTATCCTCCTTAGCACATCTGTTGCAAATGCCATCCTCCTAGGCCTATCGTCCGGATTCAAAAATTGAACAATTTGAATTTTGTATGCACATCAAAAGTAAACATAACATTGCGATAGTTGCCAAAAACAAAAGACAGAAAATGCAATTAATAAGCAGACGATATTTAGAAAGTGCAGATATTTAGACTGGAAAATGAAATTATCTGAAATTAACCACACACGCAGACGATATTTACAAAAGCAAAGATATTGAAACCTGAAAGGAAAATATATAAGTTACTCCATCAATAAATGAAATAAGTTTGTTTATATCTTCATTATCTTATGAGTTATTAAATATCAAAATGGGTTCGGGACTTTATAAACACCCTGTATTTCTCATTCAATAAATTCAGTTCTAACTTCGCAGCAAGGCAGAAATAAATGAAATATTTTCATTAAACATTGTAAAATACAGGTGAAAGCGGGTCTGAACACCCGGGCTGTTTACATAGACTAATTGGGTATTGTCCATTGTAAAATACAGAAAAACATGAGACACTATATACAGTTAAAAACAATTTTGACAATTAAAATTAGAGTTTCTACGACAAATACAAACAATTCGGCCGGCGGGAAAGAAGATGTACTTTTCGGTGCACAAAACTGAAAGTTTTCTTTTGATTCTACTCGTCAAAAAGACACCGAAGTTGGTGCAGAAACTGACTTAATTTACTATTCTACTTAGAGTTTGAAATGCTAATGGTGGCTTCGCTAGGCTTAGTACCACTTTACAACTTTAAAATTATTGATAATTAATTCTATAATATTGCATGCAGTTTAACTAAATGCATAAAATCCTTAAGCGGATTGTTAGAGCAACATAATTCACTCTCTTTTAAAGCAGAAAATGCACAATTTACCAACGTATATAAAAAAAACTAAAAAAAAAACTGAGCAAACCGAGCTGAGAAATAGAGAGGGTATATTAAGTTACGGGAGATACATACATACGTACGTAAGAGGAAGTAAAAATTATAAATTACTTTTCGATATAAATGCAAATATTCTTTATGAGGTCCTATGAAATTTAAACACAAATAAAATAAATTAAAACAACAGTTAAAATAGGAAAAAGAATGCTTTAGGGTTATCAAATAATGGTTGCTAATCTAAATCTTTAAATGGTGCAAGAAAAGAATATGTGCAAAAAAAATGTATTTTAAGTAGGAGTCATATATTACTTTAATTAGCATGCAAACACCCGTTTGGTTAATTCATGCAGATTCTCCCTTATTTAACTTCTTTGATACAAGGCCATAATATTTAGTAACAACAATTTGAAAAGTGAAACGCCATTTATAGTGAACCAACGCAAAATTCCAAAACGAAATTAATAGCCCTTCTGAGCTAAAAATATATTAAAAAAAAACGGTCGCCTTTCGGATTTAAATAGAGAAGTCCATCGAATAAGTCCGGTAACTGGTGAAATCTAACTGACAGACTTCTTAACAGATTTCAGATCTGAAAACGCGCAATCAAAAACACTCATGTCCATAAATTAAGGATAATTCGGAGTCACGCGGAAATCGAACTCTAAAATAAATATATCACCTGTAAAATCACTACACACAGCTTCAAGAATCATATGCAAATTTCAGGAAGTACCCAGATGACACCGATGGTACGTCACAATGACGAGAGTGTAAGAGAGTGATATATAAGGAATACAGGCAAAGAAGTAAAATTGTTCGCAGGCTCTTTATAAGCATTCCAGTGCAATAACCGAATAGTTATGACACAAAGGACGCATTTGGATGATTTTTTACGTGGTAGAATTATCGGCCGTCTGGAATGTGGGCGTACCCAACTGGAAGTATCAGACGAACTTGGAATTGCTCAGAGTGTCATCTCCAGGCTTTGGCAACGATTTCAAGATGATGATAATGTGAGTAGACGTTACAGCACAGGTCGCCCCAGAGTTACAACGCCGAATGAGGACCGGTATTTGGCAGTTACTGCCAAAAGAAACAGGCGGAGCACAGCCTCAAATACGCTCGTAGACCTGTCAGATGCGTTCCACTTACTGCAACTCACTGTCGCCTGCGGTTAGCTTGGAGTAGAGAGCATGCATTGTGGACACCGCAACAGTGGGCTTGTGTGATGTTTTCCGACGAATCCAGGTTTAGCTTGCAGTCTGATTCTCGCCAGACTTTCATATGGAGAGCTCCAGATAGCCGTTACCACCAAGAAAACATCATTGAACGACACCGTTACGGTGGTGCAGGAGTGCTCGTTTGGGGTGGAATTATTCTGGGTTCCTGAACTGACCTGCATGTTCAAATTGGAACCCTGACAAGCCAAATCTATCGAGACGTCATTCTGGAACAACATGTACGTTTGTTTCGGGGCGCCATGGGCGCACAATTTGTGTTTATGGATGACAACGCCCGTCCTCACCGTGCAAACATCGTAAGCGAATGCCTTCAATCAGAGGATATCACCCAGCCTTCTCACCGGAACTTGAATCCAGTAGAGCACGTGTGGGACATGCTTGGACAACGAGTTGCAGCTCTTCAGCCTCCTCTTACATGTCTACAGGAACTTCGGAGAGCATTGCTTTTTGAGTGGTGTAATATCTCCCAAGATCAGATCGATAATTTGACACTCAGTTTGCCTAGGCGTTGTACGGACTGTATTGCATCGTCTGGGAGACATACAATGTATTAACAATCATACCAACCATGTAATATTGGTTTTTTGTAATTTGCTCCAGGGTGAAAAAATCGCTAATTTTTTTAATAATATCAAACATATAGCATCGTTTTTTGCTCTTTACCTTTTGTTTAATAAATAAGCTTTACAAATAAGTCAAATTGGTTTTGCTTCTAACTCTTCCTTTGCCTGATTTTGCATTATCCTTAATTTATGGACATGAATGTAAATAGTTCTTCCTGGACCAACAACGCTTTGTCACACGATTGAGGCAGTTTTTAACACAGAAAAGTGTCACAATCCTCTATCATTCCTTTTACTCATCATATTTTTTACCAGTTGATTGCTTTTTCTTCCCTAAAATGAACTCTCAGCTTAAAAGTCGTTCATTATTTTTTCAGAAACCGTTTTCAGAAGCTACGCTCTTTCCAACGCTCGAATCAACGACGTCACTGGAAAGTACGAGAAACGAAGACATAAAGGAAGTAGGAAATAGGTGCTTGTGAGCAGATTATGAGTCAGTAACGTCATAGAAAATCAAACCCTGAAGTATAGTAACCTTGAATTCTGCGGCTGAATTAAGCAGCTGTATGAACGTGCCAAGCGTTGAATAAACTGAGAAGAATTGTATACTGAAGACTAAGGATGTTGCTTCTTTCAACTTTCGGTTGCCTACGAACTTAGTCAATAACTACTTTAAATATATAGGAGATATTGGACTTAGTCTTAAAACTTTATGGATGCACTGTGTAGATTGTTGGCGGCTTATCGGAGTGACAGTTAATACGCAATAAACCTTCTTTTTTTTTAATTTACAAAAGAAAAGATATCCTTATTTAAGGAAATGAGTATGAAAGTTGACTCACCTGCTTGAACTGGAGTCCACTGCTCGGTGAGAAGGAATACGCATTTAACGCAATCTGCATGCCTTCCATTTCTCCGCTAGCACCTTCACTTGTTTTCTCACCTACCACACCTTCCGGGCTTCTTTCGCGGGAGTCATGGGCAAACTCCAATGGTTCTAAATATCGTTCCACAAATTCTCTTCTCGACATGACTTTCAAATCGTGACACATTCCAGGCACACCGTTACATTTATCGGTCCAAGCTTTACGATACGCGTGGGCGAAGGTGAACAACGCATGAATAGCAGGCAAAAACCTGAAAAAAAAATTCATAATATTAATGCCTATTTTTTTTTCTGAATCTGAAGACACATACACAGCGGAAAAAAGCGCTAACAAAAGTATTTACATAGTATTTGAAACTAACAGCGCCTATTACTGTCTAAAGATTATTAGTCCAAAGGGATTTAGTCCCGAAGGACTATTACTTTCGTTTTGCGATTTTGCGTCGATTCACTCTGAATGCCCGTTTCACTTTTCAAATTGTTGCCACTAAATGTTATCGCTCTGCATTAAGTTTTAAAAAATGAAAAATCTGCATAAATGTATGCATTTTTCTCGCATTGTGATAAAACCTAGAGCCATCGAATTTTGAATGACGTAATCCTACTGCGAATATGGGCATCTGGAAGCCCTAATTTTGAATTTGAAATTTGCTTTATTATCGATTTTATGTTTTGTAACATTTCAACGAATTTCTGATTAACAAACTAAATGATTTCAAAGCGAGCAATGGCAACACTGTACGAAAAAAAAAAACATTTTTATCTCCAGCGCACGAGACTTACGGAAATTCTAAAGATATGTTCATTTTAAAATGATTTTGAACTGAATTTTATGGTTTGAGTACGTAGTACATGATATTTAATAAAAAAAAAAGGTAGCACACGAAACGTTAAAAAAACGCGCCTTTGGACGTAATTTAAAATCTGAAATCTTTCAGATTTTTTATTTTTATTGATGTAGTTACAAATATCAAAGCTCACTGACTTTGAGACACACCAGTTCACGATTTACTACACAACTTTTCTGTGATATAATACCGATTATGATGTATTATGCCTTCATATAGAGTAAATTATATTTAATAATATTTTTATGAAAACGTTTTTTTCTCAGATTCTCTTACAGAGACATTAGGCTTTTCGAAGCTAGGGAACTTGGAAAGTAGACTCTGCAGTTGCCGGCATTCGAACCATGTATATTCGAGATTCTAGCTGGATGCGCATCTTGCTACGGATCTCCCAGATGCTGTGAATGAAAATTCTGCGTACAGACATTACAAAAAATCATGCATATGGGGAAGGGCACATTACTGATGAAAACAAATGCAATTTATATTGCTTTAATAAAATTCTATTATTCAAATAAGGCGAATTTAAGGTATTTCACTTTCATCTAAAATTGAAAAGAAGCCAATATAAAAGATAAAGATTTTTAAAGCAATTTATTGCTACAGCGTTAATTATGTGACTCGCGAATAATGATTGGAGTTTATTACATAACCGTATATTTATTTTATGGATTTTTAATATTAGCTTAAAAGGGAAATACTTTTACGTCAGCTATCAAAAAACCTCCAGAGACCTAGCTGTTCATGATTGAAATTTTGGAGACCCTTATTCTAGATATCACTTAATACAGCCTGAACAGACAAAATAGCACTAAATATACATACATATATATATATATATATATATATATATATGAAGACGAATGCGGATTTGATTTCATATATAATTTAAAACTGAATTTCAATTAGTGAAGACGAATGCGGATTTGATTTCATACATAATTTAAAACTGAATTTCAATTAAAGTTTCATGTTTTTGATTAAGCTGTCTACACTTGGAGAAGATTGGATTTTAATTAATTGCTGAGACATGAAAACTATCAGCCCAGCAAGAGCGTTATCTTCATGGAATGTGTTTTACGAGAAATCAACTCATCTTCACGTTAAATACATAGAAAATTCTGAGTAGCGAGTCTTTTCGTAATGAAGTTACTTTGCATGAATGTAGCTAAATTTTTTTTGCAAGGATTTTTACGCTATTATTGCTCTAAATTCAGGCAGAAGAAAAGAAATTTTTGGCGTCCTAATTCATTATCAGGGGATTTTAAAAGAAATTACAGTATTCTTCTTTTTTTTTTAAAGACTTTTTTCCCAGTGAGTGACTAAATTAAAAAAAAAAGAGTTACATTTTACCAACCAAATACTTATTGTTTTTTCCCTCAATCAGTATTTAAAATACCCATTCTCGAAATGTTACTCAACACAAATTAACCATTATTTTACGTATGTGGAAACTTAATTTGTGAAACTAATGATGTTATTACAGTTATTTAACTATTATCATAAAGACTTAACCAACTTTTTTGATTGTTTATGACATGAAATTGTATATACTATGTACATAAATAAGAGTTTAAATTAAGATTAAAATTGTTATGTTCAAAATATTAAAATATTTATACTAAACATAACATTTTTGAGCTAAAATACGTTATACAAAATCAAGTAAAATTTGGAACATGCATATGCAAATCTATAACACAAAATTTAAAAAAGATCCTTTACTTTAGAATGTAGTAGCTGACAACATTGGTATAAATTTCTAATAAAATTTCGTTGCTTAATAATTTTTCTTTTAAAATTTTTCATTTAGTTTTCCATATTTTAATTGTGATCTCCATGATTTATTGCCGCAACTTAGCATCAGCATGACTGATTCATTTTCAGCTTGAAATCAATGAAAATGCGTTCAAATAGAGGCCGGCAGCTTTTTTTATATTAAATTTAGAATACCACTCTTTAATGTGATTATTAGTTTTGGTGACTAGAATAGAAATAATTCTGGTGAAATCTTTCAGATATGGGGGAGAAGAGTTAAAATTTAGAAATAAAATTACATTCCAATTACAATATTTTTTCATCCAAAACTCATGTCATTTTTAGTTAATGTAAATAATTTTAATTAAAAAAAGATATTTCTGAAGCCATATATTACGTACTATGGTACAGAATAATCGTTCGCGGGATACCTAACAAAAAATTCTTAACAGTACAATCTTTCTGAAGCACACTGTAGAGAGACAGAGCGGGAAATATATATATAAAAAGAGAAACTTTCTTAAGTTCACTAAATTATTTTAAAGATAACTTTACGAAAATTAGGAGATATATATATTTCCCCCCATCTGGAATGTGGGGCTGAGACTAAGATCATAATGGAGGAATTGAAGAAGGTGTTAAAAGAGAAGGAAGCATGAGTGAAACATGGTATAAATCTTGCCATATACCATAAACTATTTCTACAATGTTTTATAGATGGCATTACATTTTTTAAGTATTACCAAGTAAACTTGCATTCTGTAATGCCGAATATGCAAAATTTATCTTTTTCAGAAAATAATTACCATAACTCACTAGGCCTATTAATGTATTCTTTCTTAAAAGCAATGTGCTACAGCCAATTTCCTCTTGAGAAAAATATTTTCTTGCGTGAAAACTCGGTCATGTAGTAATGTTTTCTGAAATAGCATCGATATACCTTATCGGCTTACTACGCTGCTTTAAAAAAACATATACAGATGTAAAGTGCACATATAATAAAGTATACACAGGTGCATAACATTTTGCTTTACTTCGTTAGTTCAAACAAGACCCTAAATACTAACCTTGTAGGGTTTGGACTATTTTTATAGATATTTTAATTTAATTTAATAATTTGCATAACAAACAAACAAATAGCAACCAAAAAGAAAACTATATAACTTTCCCTCCTCATTTTGAGGCTGAACTCGTTGGAGAGAATTTCCTCTTATCTCTCTAAGTTTTGAACTTGTACTCTGACACCATTTGGCGGTAAATAAAAAAAGACAACTAAGCAGTGACTGTTACGCATTATGGTGTACAGATGTGTAATCCAGCCTGGGCTATAATCTTACATTCTTTATATATTTTTTTGCATTATGTTTCTTAAGTAAATATTTTAAAGTTACGTGTCCAGCTCCAACACGAAAAATTCCCGACCATGTTAATAAAGTGGGGGCTCGAACCCACGACCCCGAGATTAAAAGTCTCGCGATACTTTTGTAACATGAAAGAGAATTTCCTCCCATAATAATGAATCGATAAGTAACTTTAAAATATTTATTTTAGAAACATAGCATATACTAAAGATGAATCTGGATGAGATGGATTCAAAACCTTACGCCACAAGGTCTCCAGAGTCATTGTGCAGGTGCTTTTCTGTCAAACAGCAACCGCAGCAGAATCCAAGTTCAAAAGTTAGGAGGAGGACAGCAAAGTTCCTCCCATCAGCCAATCGGAAAACAAGGGGAGAAAATTGTGCAATTTTTTGGTTTATTAGATTTTTTAATAGAAAAAAAATGCTTTAGTTTTTATTAAATTGTTTACCGAACATTTCAGAAATATGGTTACCATGTTGCACTCTTCAGGGCTGTTCACATTGGGGTTTACCTGAGCTAACGGAGATATTTGGCATAGCCTACTCATCTCCAAAACCAGATTTTCCTCATAGAGCAGCGAGTTGAAAAATCAGAACTGCACGTATAGCGGAGCTAGTTGACACATGGAGCTGACTCCGTTAGGTCAGATAAACTCCATTGTGAATGTCCCTTTCGCGGCACTAAAACACCCTAATGAAACGAGTTTTTTTTCTTTGCAAAATTTCTTCCTTGTTGTTCTAGAAAGATTATAAATTTACTCATTATTTCAGTTTATTGTTATAACCATAGCATAGGTTTATAAGATTTAAAATATGCTATATTAAAGATTCCGTATTGAAAATATCATTAAAGAACTGAGAAAATATAAAAATACTCATAAGTAAGAAGGTTCCTCCCAATGAGAGGTATCCTTAAAGATAACAGAAAATATGAGTTAAAATACAGCATGTAAAAGAACCATTTTTTAATCTATACAAGTTCCTAACACAAAACCCAGTTCTTCTATTGATATACAGTTTACAGCGAAAGAAAGCAAAACTCACTAAAGATATTTTGGTGCAACTGTTAACAAAGACGGTCAAAAGGCAGTATTATTGACTTTTCCAATTCAAAATGTCTATAAATGCTTGAAAAAGCTAACCTGTTAGGTACGTTGGCTGGCAGAAACGGCTGTAGCCAAGGTTCCATCCAGCAGTAAGAGTAACTACTTCTAGTTCTCTATCCCTTTTCTTGAAGGTCTATCCTAACGTTTTTCATTACATGTCAGCAGACAAACAAACTAGGCTCTTTCTAGTGCTTCCCATTGCAATTAGGCTCTTCCCAAGCATTGGAAAGAGCTTGGGAAGGCTCTTCCAATGCTTGGGAAGGCTCTTCCCAAGCATTAGGCTCTTCCCAAGCTCTTGACAAATTAGGCTCTTCCCAAGCATTGGAAAGAGCCTAATTTGTCATTCCATGGTCAGCAGACAAACAAATTAGGCTCTTCCCAATGCTGATGTCACAGAAGCTTGAGATATACAGAAGCATGATGTACATGCATGTACAGAAGCGAGAGAAAGTAAATTCCCTTTGTAGTAAACAAAGGGAATCGTTGTTTTTGAGGAGATTAAAAGTCAGTGACGTCACACAAGAAGAAACCTTTTAATATAGTAACCTTAGTACAACCTAGGTAACGTTCTGGATGGAGAAAGCTAAATGACCAATTAGTTTTGACCATATCTGACGAATTCTTAATGAGCAAGTGACCGGCCACTGCATTAAACAATGACACAAGAAAAAGCGTAATAGATACAGAAATTGGTTAAAATGAAATCCCCCCCAGAAGTGAAAAGAGTTGTTTCTAAAAACATCTTGATGCGTTATGTAAGTTATGCCAGGATGCAGAAATTTAAAAATTTAAGACATGTTCAGCCATCAGCTGACATACCACCACTTACTGGTTATTTATTGAATCAATGGAAAAATTTTACTGTTAGTCCAAGAAAATTAATAAGAAAACTCTATACGCTGCACGAAAAACTAATTTCTTCTATAACTCAAGAAATCAATGTTGAGATTTATTAAATGTACGATAGTTAACCTCAGCTTTGGTATTATGAGCTTTCGAATTAAAAATTTACTTCTTTTCTGTGTATAAATTTCTGCTATCGCAAGATAAAGGCCCATAGATGAAGCACCAGAGTCTACGATTTTCAAACTAAAATATCCACATGGAATGAAAACCTACATAGGTAAAAGCCCACATGAATAAAAACAACACAACTCTGGCATATTCTGTAGGGTACATACTATAGCAAGTGAAAGATTAGCGTCCAACTAGCAATTGGAAGATTTGGACACACAGCACATTCTATAGGGTACAAGCTCTCTGTGCCCTAAGAATGAGCCCTTACCAGAGACTAAAACCACTGTTCCATGTTAGTTCAATTCAGATTCGAGTCTCGCACCCCCCTCCCTTAAGATAGATAGCTTTCCTGCGCTTTGCATATTCAATTAAATAAACAAACAAATCCTTAAAACATCCTGCATACGATTCGAGACAATGTCTTGCTTTCCATTGCAATCAGTAACTCTTTTTATATCAAAAAGAAAACAGTATTTACGAGCTAGAATTTCCATTTCACCTTCCAGAGTTAACACCGGTGTGAAGAACTCAAACAATCATTCTTTCTTATTTTCCTCTTCTGAGATTTTTATCTTCTTTCTCAGAAAACGATCTTTTATCGGACGACATCCATAATAAATTTAAACGCGGTGAAATCTTTTATCTTCTCTTCTTTACGTAAAACGATTTAGCAATTTTTCTCTTGATCTTTTTTTCTTTTCTTTATATTACAAAGATCTCACTTCTGAAACAGAAGTTCTGCAAGCTGAGATAAGAGTCAGGAAAATAAATTATCTTTGTATTTCTTTATTTCAGAAGCGTGGCAAGTGACAGATTGTGAAAAATTTTAACTACTCACTTTTCTGTTTTCCTTCAAATGATGCGGAAGTGAATAAGAAGTAAGCTCATAAAATACCTGCGCTTGAAGACATGCCATCAAATGTCCCGCTAATAACACAAGCATGCAGTGAAATTTTTGTTGAAAATTTTAGCATTTGTAATGGATTACTAGTCAAAAATTGCATTAAAATTATATATCATGGATTTTCACAAACTTCATTTTTACTACGTATAAAATACAGATGTGTTTACAAATAAGGTTTTCTTCGAAGACCTCAGTAGCCCATTCTAATGAACACAGAGCAACGGAATTTGGAACACAGGTTCTTCACAGAGTGGTCTCAAAACTCAAATTGCATGCGGGGCGAATACATGACCTGAAAGCACCATGGGCCAGAACAGCTTTTTAACATAAAACAGTAAACTAAATTTTAAATTTCACTTACTGGTTATTTATAAAATATACATAAACAATAATAACAACACAAAATTCAAACTTATATTTATTTTACATGAAGAATAAAGGTTGGTAACTGAAAGAAATTTCTGTTGGTTATACTTTGTAATTTAAACGTATCGACACATAAGTATTCAATTCTAGGTCACACACTAATATCAGATAATTCTAATATTTGAATTAACTAAATAACTTTTAATCTTAACCGGAAATTTCAAAATAATGAAGCGCTACCAGCTGTCGGCTGGCCAAAACTAAATTTACTGATTATACCAACATGAGAAATTCTTATCATAGTGGTAGTGATTGTATCATGTTACCCTAGTAGCGTAGCTTGGCTTACAAGCATACTGCCGCCCAGCTGGTATAGTAGTTAGTGACGCTGCTTGCTCTACCGAAAAGCCCGTGTTCGAATCCTGGAGAAGACATGGAGAAGTATTGAAGTATCCTGGAAAAGTATTGAAAAGATTCTTTTGTTTTTAATATACATTTATTGGTACATCAAAAAAGGGTTATATCCACGGTAAGTTGAAAGTCTGCTCGAGAGGTTGGGGGCAGGAGAAGAAGGATGGGAGAACTCAAAACAGCTCTCTCCCGGGGTGTTCTTCCTCAAAACAGTTCAATCCATATCTTTATCCAATAACAGTTGAATCCGTATCTTTACGTCTCTAAAACTATACCCACCATAATGGCAGCAAATGCATAACTGAATTGCATTTGTGGGTTGCGAGTTTGACACCATTACTATAAGCAATGGAGAAAGAAATACGAAGAAATAAAAATAGTTCACATTTTCGCCACTAGGTAATGCTTTTCAAAAAAATTTTCTTGGATGGATTTCTTGGATATTGGATATATTTCTTCTGCGCGAATCAGAAACGACGATATTCTCTCAATGTAACTGAGCAGCTGTTGTCGTTCTCATAAAATAACTTGGAAAACAAAGTATATTCTTTTTTCTCTAAAGAAGTGCTTCGTATATAAAGAGAGTTATCAGTACTAGAAAACTATTCTGCTTGGATCAATACGGGAAGAAGAAAGAACACGCTTTGTTCGTCAAATGACTTAACAAAAACGGCAGAAATTGCTTAGCTGCATTGTAGAAATCGTCGGTTGGAAGGACTGTAAAAATGGCCAGTGACAAGACCTTGGTTAAGAAAGGTAATGAAGAAATTTGAAGAGGCTTGAGATTTGGGCGTGGCTCCAAGAAGGAGATATCGACCCATTACTTAAGTTGCTGAAGAAGTGGCTGTGGCTGCTTGTTCTAAATGTTCAATCCCGAATGCTCGAGAAATGGCATATGAATTTTATATTCCCTGGTCCACAGTGTATGAAATGTTATAAGTCAATCTACAGTGGTATCTTATGAAATCGATATGGTATAGTTCAAACCACAAAACGCCTGAATATTTCCCGATGAATGATGGCAGTGAAATATTCTATGGGATGCGGACATTTTACAGCAGAAAGAGCAATAAATACACAAAACTGTCGCACATGGAGTACCTACGATCCTACGTACAGCATGAAAATCTATTCCATTCCGATTATATGAGCCTAAGGCAGGGCTTAAGAACCAGGGAGGAATTTTATAGTTTCAGGAGGGATGCAGTTAAACTTTTATTTGCCAATTAAGTATTTTAGTTTACGAATATAAAAAAAAATACTTTTATTCAAGTTCTAGTATTTAACAATATTTTCTACACTTTTTTTGTTCAGTTTATAAAACCCATTAAATGTAATCTAAATCTGAATAAATGTGTATGTATTTTTTAGTTTTGAAAAGGATGGAGAGGGAAATGATCGTCTAGCAATGGTTAAAAATGTGCGTGGGGCAGAAAAGGTTGAGAACCACTGCTCTAAAGGCATAAGATGTTTCAACACAAATGGACATTACTGTCTTTCACAGTATGCGACTCCTGCCTTGTAAAAATGAAGAAGTTTGCGAACATCAGTTTTCATCGAGATTGCATTTCATGTGATCAACCCACCCTTTCGCCAGAAAAAAGAAAATGCTTCTGGTGGCAGGTAAATGGTTTTCCACAAGGCCACGGCAATTAACCCTTTCCGTTTTCTACGTGATTTCTGACCGTGAGGGGTCCCTAGAATATAAATCGTGTAATGTGGCATGCCACCGATGTTCCTGGGAATCTTATCGTGCGATGGCTGTCAAGCTGTCTAATCATGTGATGTCATATCAAGCTGATCTCATAGTACTAAATATTGAAATGCACAATTTTAATATTACTTAAAATATAATCCACTGCAAGTTTTTTTATGGAATTTTCATTCATTTTAGAATGGATTTCAGAGGACTCTGAATACGGAAACTTTAATTATAACCACCCTCCTCATCAATATTTGTTTATTATATTAGTAAGCACGATTTAAATAAACTGTAAAGAAATATAGATGAACAAAAGTGAATGCATATTTTTTTATTGATTTATTATGTGTTCCACCATTAGGCACTACACAGAAAGGGAGGAATGCCCCGCGGAGGGCTCTTTAATGGAAGCATGCACATTATACATGAAGAAAACCCCGAAAACACCCATGTTGCCAGCTTGCTCACCGAGACTCGAACCTCGGACCGAGTTGTCAGTGTTCAGAGGCTTTTACGCTCGGCTACTGATGGGGGGGGGGCAAAGCGCTGCCATAAGCAATGTATTAAGTACATATTATTAATTTCATTATAAATTAATTTATAGCGAATTTTAATTTGCATTGATTCTCATAAAAGAAGCCTTTCCATAGAAAATCTTTTGGAGAACATGGAGAAGATTCTTTTATTTTTAATATACGTTTATTGGTACCTCAAAAAGTCCAAAACTTCAAATTCTGATAAATTTCCTCATTATTATGATCTCCGTGCTCAATAAAAATAATGGCAAATGGCATTTTAACTGATACCTCTTATGGAAACACAAGCGTTGAGTTACGCCGTAAAAATAGGTACCTCTTAACTTTTCGTTTGGAGGGGAAAACTGAACCCTATTGGAAAATCGCCATTTTTCAAGATAATTTCAATTTAGGACGATGAAAATCGGAGAGTGCTAAGAGTTTTTCCGTCCGCGGTTTCCAAATTGAATTTTATCTCTGTCCATTACAGGAGAACCTACGTAGGTACTGAAATCTTTAGCTAATGTGAAATTTTAGTAAGGTAGGCATAAACGTGAAATATTGGACCTGGGAATTAACGCACATATTTCATTTCCAGGTATCTGTCAACTGGTTGAAATAAAGGAAAATTTTAACTACTGACTAGATTTTAGTTGGAATCGAGCCACCGACTAGATTTTAGTTGAAATCGTAGTTTGGTCGCGGAAACTTAGCCGATGGGACACTTAACCGACACCATTTAGCCGACATGGACATTTAGCCGACATGGACACTTAGCCGACAGGACATTTAGCCGACATGGACACTTAGTCGACAGGACATTTAGCCGACAGGACATTTAACCGACACGGACATTTAGCCGACAGGTCATTTAGCCGACACGGACAGTTAGCCGACACGGATTGTTAGCCGACAGGACATTTAGCCGACACGGACAGTTAGCCGACAGGACATTTGTCCAAGACAGAGAGTTACCCGTCAGAACATTTAGCTACGGAACATTTAACTGTCAAGACATTTAGTTAACAGGACACTAAGCCGATAGTGACATTTTAGCTCACACGTACGAACTAATTATTTAATCTTACTACGAATTACGAAATTTCTAAACTTATCCGTAAATTCAATATTTAAGTAATATTTTCACTATCAGTAAAATTCATTTTTCGATTCTTAAAGATCTCATATGTGGTTATAATTATTGTGTTAATTTAGCATTGTGTGATATTTATCGTGTTGTTTGCTGTATATTGGCCAAATT
Source organism: Stegodyphus mimosarum (assembly GCA_000611955.2). Classification (NCBI taxonomy): domain Eukaryota; kingdom Metazoa; phylum Arthropoda; class Arachnida; order Araneae; family Eresidae; genus Stegodyphus; species Stegodyphus mimosarum. Next base: position 154,789 of record KK112848.1, read on the forward strand.
AAAAAAGCTCTGAAATTTCTCGTCAAGGAATATGAATTAAATTTCGAAAGGAAAAATGATTCTTTTTAACCTAAATACGGCGGTCACTTAATTACATTTTAATATGGGATCTTCAAAAATTATCCGTAAAGCTTCTTCATTTAATCCACTGGGACCTTTTGAACACTTTCACATCATTAATAATTGTTCTTGTTTAATTAATGATATTAATTTTCCAATCTGGCTGTTCTTAATGCTTTCAAATTTGTATGAAATTAAAAGCGCGATTTTGTAACATTTTATTGACCACGCCTCTCGCTTAAAATACTTACTTACGTTAATGTTTATAACACTAAACTGTTGCATAATGTTTAATTTAGAATTCAAATATTCTTTAAGGTTTTGTTTTATTCAGAACTAAATACATTTCCGCAGAAACTACATTTTTCACTCTTCATATGCTGCTGATATTCAACTCCACTCTTATTTTCTAAGCGCGCCTACTAAATGATTTGAATCGTGCTAAGGCGTGACCTTCGTGAATTTAGTTCTTCCAGTTGACCGTGGTTAAGGTCGTGCGGAAAGCCTTTTGAGTATGATTTACCGAAATTGAATGGCACATATTTTAGTACACTGTAAAAATATACATAGAATTTAAACCCAGTTGATTAAATGAAGAAGCTTTACGAACAATTTCTGCAGATACAATATTAAAATGCAACTAAGTGACCGTCGTGACGTAAGTGAAAAATTATTTTTTCCTTTCGAAAATTAAATCATATTCCCTGACGAGGAATTTCAACACTTTTTCAATTTGGCTACGTGCCAGCTAAACGTCACTGTCGGCTGTTGACTAAATGGCTTGACAGTTCAGCGTCGCGTACCTAAATGTCCTGTCGGCTAACTTTCCGTGTCGACTAAATGTCCTGTCGGCTAACTGTCCGTGTCGGCTAAATGTCCTGTCGGCTAACTGTCCGTGTCGGCTAAATGTCCTGTCGGTTAAGTGTCCGTGTCGGCTAAATGTCTTGTCGGCTAACTAGTGTCGGTTAAGTGTCCCGTCGGCTAAGTGGTTGTCGGCTGAGTGTCACGGACCCATCGTAGTTCTCAACGTGATACTGAGGAATTTGATAACACTTTGTAGAAGAAGGCGATTTATAGAGACTGGTTGGTTAGGCATCAAGAAATTAAGGCAATCCCTACAAAGGCTATCTGTCTAAAGTCACGAATATCTTTGTGAAGCACTTACTGGGTAATCTGATCGATGTAAATAAAAATTCATTTAATTCACGACATATCTAATTAAAAATGTTCAATGTTTTTATTGAATGACGTTACATATGATTTCATTTTTCAACTATGAAGAAGATATATAACGTTCTCGTGTTAATCTAAATGCATATTCACATAGAAATATAAAAATAATATAAAAATTCGTTATAAAATACTCGGTATTCTACTTGGGGCCATTTCTATTGATAATTTCTAATGGTAAACTATACGAAACTTCAAAACAGCGTTTTTGGCGAAGTGTTAAAATATGAACACTTTCAGACTTTTTATTTTGTTCTTTTCTGTAATTTTTATTTCTTCCGATAACGTCGCCAGAATGCGAACTAGCTGGAGTTTAAACAGCCAAAGTTTTGGCACCGCAACAGAATAGCAATTTTTCTCGTCAATCACTCACCTGTTACCTAAGCTGGTTTCGGTGGCTGTTTTCTGTTATTTGCTAGCATTCGTCTAGATATTAAATCCGTTTGTTGCAAATGTATATACTTACACTTTGTATTCCTTAGATTTGGCATGCAGCGGTAGATAACTTTTATTTCTACCTTCAAGTACCATTAACAAATTTTTTTGCTTAACTTTATCTCTGTTTTCTAGACTGTGTCTATTACTGTATTTTTAAGAGTTCTAGGCTTCAAGTTAATGTGCAGAGACGATGAATGGCCCGAAGTACAAGAACAGTAAGCAGCAACATATACAGTAATAAACAGTAAGTAAAGCAGAGAATAGTTTAAAAGCAATTTAGGTTTAGATTTGCAAAGGAAAATATGTCACATTTCACATTATAGATGGCGAAAGCTACGAAAACAATCTTGCTGCCAGCCCTTTCACTAAGGCGCACGAGCGACCCGAACGGTAAAGTCGCTAAACACTGGTAGTTCGATGAGGGTGCGATTCTAGGCGAACGGGCTGGCTGCTGTTTTCGTGGATTTCTCATGTGTAACGTGGATATAAGCCATTTCCCTTAGTAAGTCTTCCACGAAGGCATTCCTTCCTTTAGGCAAATAGCCCTCGCGTGTGTTTTGCCATAATTAAAATAAACCGAGCCTTTCACTATGATCGAATAACCACAGCTCAGCAGTTTTATTACTCAGTCAGTGGGGGAAGACCATTCAATTACTAACTACTTCATTTTCACTTTTTAATTCCCAGACATATTTGCGGCGGCTGGCTCGTCTACCAATGACAAGGATCCAAGAAAAAAATGTTATTAGCAGGGCTTCATGAGAAACCTTTCAAATGGAACCTTTGAAATTTTGACTATGTTGTAAGTATCGGTGAAATGTGAGGTTATTATTCTTAATTCCTCTTGGTGTAACAATTGTAAAATAAAGTCCAATATAGCCCTCATCTTCACTTACAGAAGTCTATAAATATAAACATTTAGACAATTAGAATCTAAATTTATGCAAAAATGCATATGATCAGGAGAAGGCTGTGTATTGAAGCATTTAAAATAGTCAAGGATAACGTTTTGCCTTTGATGACTTGATGGATCTATACAAATTGTAACAGACAGACATATAGCCCTATATATGCCGCAATCCACAGAAGCTATGGAATCATTAATAAAAATAACTGCATGAAATTAGTACACAGTATGTATTACTGCTGTGTGCAGAGATAAAAGAATTTCTTGTAGAATTAAAAAGCATATATGAATAATGAAATATAAGTTTATCATTGCTTTCACTGTTATTTTCTACTCTTCGTTATAATTTCTATAAGACGTTTTTATAAAGCACATCTAACAGAAATTGTTTAGAAAATTTTCCTGGTAGTGTGAACGAAAAACTCCTGAGAAGAGAATATTTTTTGGAAACGGAAAATTGTAGGAACAATTTATAACTGTCTTCTCGTAGAAGAAGCTTTTTATAAATGGTTTCTGTGATCTGAATCTCCTGGTGATATTTTCTCTTTACCAGAACCATTTTGTAAAACCCTACAGTAAACGAAGAAGTTTTAAATAAACAGTTATTCCATTTTGTATATCCAAGCTGTATTTTAAAAGTTTTTTCATGAATCGTTTATATAGAACTTCAGCTGGAAGTTCTTTATAAATGGTTTCGTATTGCTAATGCTAGTCAAAGCTGTCCATCGTTTTTCCCATGGATAAAAGTAGTAAAAAAGAAGAGAATTTAGACTAAAGTCTAGACCGTTGGAGACTCAGTCTGCATACGATGCTAACAAAACATTTTCCTTGGAGACAGAAATTGCAGGAGCATCTAACAAAGAAATAAAGAACGTCTAAGAAGATCTTTAGAGAAGCTTCCTACAATTTAAATCTTCAAGTGATATTCTCCCTTTACCGGTACCATTTATAAAGAAATTTTAAAAGAAGAATATACTTTTAAACGACTGCTGCAATTTGTATCTTAAAGGGATGGAAGCAATAGCTCTTTGGAAGTTCTTTTATTAACGGATCCTACCCAAGGCTACTCATCCTTTCCCCCAAAAAGATACTCTGAAAGAATGTAACCTTTGAGGAGTGAAGATCACATCAGCTGAAAACTCAGTCTGCCAAAAATCGGTTGTCGAAAGGGAGAGTAATCGCTTATAGATACATATTGCAGGAACCGCCTTAAAGAACTTCTTTGATTTCAAGTTCTTTATAAATGGTTTAAGTAACGGGTCCTGCAAAAAGGCCATTCATTCTCCCTCCAAAGGAGATAAATGATGAGGTCTGAAAGTAAGAATAAACAGTCTGTCGGTTGGACGATTAATCTGCAAAACGTATTCACCCCTCCAAATAAATAAATAAAATAAAGAAGAGAACTTTTAAAGGAACAATATCAGTCGAAGACACAAACTACGCTAGAAGTTTATAAAGAATGTCTTCAGTTAAAAATTATTTATAAAGAGTTCCAGTAACGGATCCTGCCCAAAGCCATTCTTTATCCCTCTCATGGAGGTAGGAGGTAAATAGTAAAAGGAAGTAAACTTAACGTAAATATAAGTTTGACGCTCAGTCTGCAAAACATAGTAGCAAAGATACTACTTATGATAAAATTCTTTATAAATGGTCTTGCAGTTTGTATCTTCAGGAGATATTTTCTCTTTAGAAATCGTTACCAGTTCCGCTTATATGAAACTTCAAACGAAAAAAGTTCTTTATGAACACTTTGCATCTCCAAGCCGTGTTCTCCATTTGTCTCTCTCTCTCTTTTTACTTCCTTGTACGAAGTAAAGGAAGTATTGTAATCGCAAAAAATCTCGAGTATCATATTTCAACGAAAATATCCATTTTGATCGCTATCTAATACAATTTAACGATGTTTTTGAGAGACATCTGTAGTTTAAAATGGATTCAGAAGAGATTCTTTTTAGCGACGTCTGTATGTACGTATATATGTATCTCGCATACCTCAAAAACGAGTAGTTCAGAACGTTCAATTTTGTATACAGGACTGCTGTAATATGTAGCTGTGCATCTCTCTTTTTGGTTATAATCGGCCGCAACAAAAATATATATATATATGTATCCGCTCTATTACTCTGCTTAATGAACTTAGTTTCTTTTATTCTTATATGTTAGTAAATTGTAAATTTTTTGCTTTAAAAAGGACAGAATTATGTTGTTCTTCTGTTCCGGTTAAGGTTTTTTTGTATGCTTTTAGTTAATCTGCATGCAATAGTTGTAGAATTATCAACAATTTAAAGTTGTTTAAGTTCGGCTAAGCCTAATAGAACAGTAATATTTGTTTACATCTGAAACTTAGAAGAATAGTTAATTAAGTCAATTTCTGCACATTCAGTGTCTTTTTGCAGACTAGAACCAAAGTAAACTTTCAGTTTTTTGCACCGAAAAATCTGTCCTCTTGCTCGCTGGCCGAATTGTTTGTTTTTGTGTCGAAACTCTAATTTTAATTGTAGAAGTTGTTTTTTTTAATTATTTGACTGTACATGGTGTTTTATGCTTTTCCATATTTTTCAATTTTTAATGAAGATATTTTAAGATTATATGTGCTATTTTTGCCTTGCCGCGAAGTGAGAACTGAATTAATTGAATGAGAAAATCTATCTTTAATTAAATTAAATTCGAGGAAATAAATTTCAATGAAATGCAGCAAAAAATGTGTATAATTTAATAGGCTGTACAAGGACGTCATGTGGTATCCACATCAGACTTTTTTTAGAGTTGCCACCAGCTTCTGCAGATTGAGTCTCTAAGTAATGCAGCATATGTTTTGTTCTTTTTCAGTTTCTTCGACTAGAAGAATTGATGGCATTGGTTAGGACTACCTTTACTGGAAATTTTATGAAGAACATCCAATGGAAGAAGTTCTTTACAAACGGTTAGAGTCCGCGTGTCCTATCAATACTCTTTGTTTACAAGTTTTCTTTGACAGCTTTTGCAGTTTGAATCTCCAGAAGGTGCAGTCTTTATTCAGACCTTGCTTTTTTCGTTTATTGTATAGAATAAATTGTCTTGGTCGGAATTTTAATGTTTTTAATGAAGACCTTTCGAATGCATTTGTAAGGAATACCAATCTAAATAACGTTTGAGAAGTTCCAAAGAAACACTTCACTTCTTTAATACAAGGTTTATTCAAATAAATCGAAGTTTCTAAATTATATACTGCAAAAATGCAAGTGAAAAATACCAAAAAGTGAGAAATACGAGAGGTAACACAAATAAGTATCTCTAATCCCATTAGTTAAAAAAAACATGCTTTTAGATGCCGCAAGAAATAGATATAATCTTACCTGGCTGTTCGCATCAAACTGTCAGTTGGGTTTTCCTTCAGAACCAGATTTTCACACATAACCATGTTGTCATAAATCACATTCTTGAAACCAGTTACTTTACAGTTCTTCTGAGCCATAACATACTCCACGAAGAATCGATCATTGCCTTCAGAATTGCTAGCCAAGTCAGCGAGTCTTCGCCAGTAATCTTCGAATGCAGAGATCTCTTTTGGAAATGGCGCCAAAGAAAATATATTTTTCTTGTTGATCATGGTGCCTAAATTTCGAAGCTTGGAAAAGGCAGGCATCCAAGAAAACAGCCACTGAAGGCGAGAAAAATTATTCTGGGATTCACCGAGAGCCTGGATTATCATTTCAAACGATTTAGTGTGACCTGTAGCAATTAGAAAACGATATACGTTATTTAGATCAATTTGATTATTAAATAAAAAGACGCATAGTTTTTTTTTATTTACAATTTGTCATGTAATATCAATGAAGAAAAATGTGTCTTCTTAATATTTAAGGAAAAAATAAAGAAAGAAACACATAACAAAAATAACTGCAATTTTATTCTAAGTCACATTTCAGTTCTAACACTACTCTCAGCAAATGACGATTGTAAAAGTTAATATTATCAACTTCCGATTAATTACGCGCAAATACCCGGGTTTCAGATTAAACTCAGGCTTTGTTTAAAATGAAAGTTAAGCTCGTTTATTATGAAACGATGGTAAAGGCCCGATCTTCAAACTCTAAGCGTAAAACAAAATAAATGTTAAATTCAGATGTAGCATGAATTCTATACTATAAAATATTTATGTAATTTCAGTATTGCGATGGGCATTTTGATACAATATACACCGCTTAATGTGATCACATTTGTTCATGCTTATTTTGAAAAACTTAACCGAATAATAATATTAAGCATTTTGAGGTTTTTCACCAATATCGTCCAAACATTAAATTCCTCACAATTCATGTCAGTAGAAAATATTGTTTCTAGTTCTTGAGTATCCTCTATTTAATTATTTATTAATTAGAAAGTCGTCCATGAACACATCCTTCCCATTAGATAGATAGTCCTCGTATGCTATGTCAGATTCAAATAACCAAAACGTCAACATTTATTAAAATGTTGGCATGCTTAAAACTGTTATCTGAGTTCGATTCCAAGAAATGTTCAGCGAATGCAGTGGCATCAAGAACGTTAATTTTCTAGCCCTTTTGTCTAGATTGTTCTTCACGAAAGCTAGTCCAGTCGATCTCCATAAACTTAATCCCTTATTTGCTGACGTCTTTGTCATTTGACAATTTCTACTCTATTTCGATTTTCCCTTTTATTTAGCGAATTCAGTTTAAAAAATTCGTTTTGTAATATTCTGATAATATTAATTAACTTCTTGATTACAATAAGCGATGCATTTTCACGTTTTTGTATAAAAATGGAAAACAAAATATACCAAATCTGACATTGAAAATTCTTATCTCTGTAGATAGCATGCAGCATGTCTTGTTAAAAAACTGCAAGAAGCAAAAAGTGTATTGTAAATCATGGTCGCATTATAATAGCACTCTGTAGCCGTCGCACAAAATTGTACTCTCCCTAGGTTTTGTAAACTTGTGATTTTGTTATAAACGCCGCTATTCTTACGGCCGGAACTTACGTCTGAGTAAGATTTGGCAGACGATAGATTTTTCCGTAGGACAGGTAAAAACGTTGACAGCTCGCAGTGGTAGAGATGGGCCTATTCTCTAGTTTACTACACTATCTATACAAAAAGAAAACAAAAGCCCATGCGATAATAACAGTGAAAGCAGATGACATCAAAGGAGCATTTGAAAGTTTTTTTTAATTCCTAACGATAAGAAATTTGATTGCACTTAATATGGAACACATAAATACTTTTCAACAAAGAACAAAAAGTTCTAACCCTTATTTTACCGCTTTTGAAATCAATGATATAATTCAGATTTTCTTGAATATATTGTTGCGTGCGTACGAGTTCGTAATGGATTGAATGCGCAAGTCGTTAAAAAGTTAATAAAATTTATTCTTTTCACACGAAAAGAAACAAAATACTGAAATATTTCCTCAGAGATATTCGTACAGTATCACAATATCTCAAACGTTAAAGAGAATTCAATTCAAAACAGATAAAGTTAATCCAATCTCCCAGCGAATTCGCTACAATCAATCACAGCATTAAGTAAACAAACAACAGTTCCCTTTTAAACAGCTACAACTGAGCTCAGATGTTTAGATTCGGCGTTTATAAGCTTTTTAATTATTCACTAGAATATTCTGGTAAAATCTATAAATATCTCGATTTTTGTCGATGGCAACAGCAATTACGAGATATTTATTTATTAAATATTAAATGCATGCGCTATTTTATTTTTACTTCTCCGACGTAGCTTTCTCTTCAAAAATCGTCTGCGTTGCATGGGAAGCTAAAACAATTTTAATTACAATTCTAAATAAATAGGAAATCCGTAACAATATTGTTCTTTCGTGTAATTTATAAATCGGTTTCTTCATTGACAAATAATTTTTATTTTTTCATTATTTGCAGTGTGTTCTTTTTGTTTTGAATACTGATTTAGAACTTATTCTTCAGATTATAGTAGATGAAAATATAATGGATTGATAATTTTACTTTCTCTTTAGTTATAACGCGGTTATAACTTTTTATTTTGTATGTTTTAAACAGCGCTGCCATCAACCACGATTCTGAGTTAAACGTGGACGACTTTGACCGTAAAACGAGATGTTAGTAATATTTGAGTTAAGGGGACTGGGTACCAAAAAATCGATGAAATTACCGATTTTTCAATTATTTGCTAGAAAAATATCTTAATACCCTTACTACACTGAAGAGAAATTTTGAAATGATCTGAAGGTAATAAATGGTATAAAATGCTTTTAAACATTTTGACAGCCCTTTAAATGCCACGCCCCCTCAGTTTTTATTATTTTTTTTTAACTTCTTAATTTTTTTCAGTAAGTTATTAAAAATCAGTGTAAATGAAAAGCAGTGTAATTAAATATGACTGCAAGTATCAGGAAACTCTGATTATGTTTATAAACTGATTTATTTAAATACAACGTGAAGCTGAGAAAAAACATTTCTTCACCTTTAAAATGGCAAGTTTATATCTCTCTCTCTCTCTCTCTATATATATATATATATTGAGCTCAGCAAATATTTCTATGTGTATTATCAGTCAACTTTGCTATGCTTCTTCAAAAATTGAAATTATTTGTGATACGAGTCGAACAGAAAGAAGTGGTGTAATGAAAGAATTCAAGTTCCTGACTGTAGCATTATTAAAATAGCGCTGGAACAAACATTAAACTCTTTAATTAATTAAAATACAACTAAATTATTTTAAAATGCAATTTATATGCTAGGAGAAATGGGTAAAAGAAGACTGGAAATCACATATGCTGCTTAAATACATTGATTTATATTTATTAAAATTTCAAATTTTGCTTTTTGAAAAAATGAATGAAACAACAAATTAATATTATTAACATTAATTCTAAGAAAGATTACATTAATTCTTTCTGTTTTAGAAAATATATTATAATTGATTCATGTATTGACATTTTTTGAACGTGTATTAAAGAACAAAAACAGGTAAAAAAAATTCTACTTGTATTTTAGGATTTTTTTCAATATTTGTAGCCAGATGGGGTTTTAAACATAAGCTTGTAATTTATGTTTATATTAACCAATTAAACATTACTAGGTTTTATTTTAAATATATATGTATTGAAATTCACTAATAAAATTATTAAGACATTTGAAATGATTTAATAATCATTTAGACAGTTTACGTTCTTTAAATTGCTTTTCTCAGTTTTCATTTTTTCAGTATATTCTTTTACTTAAAGTCCAAAAACTTCTACAGATATGGACTAAATTATTTAATATTTTTACTGCTTATTTTAAATTATATTTTTAATAGAAACAAGGATGCGTTTTACAAAATAGTGAAAAGAAAAATTATTGCAAGTGAAAACATGATTGAGATCATCTTTTTTTTAACTTTTTACATAAAAAAGTGCTTTTTATTTTTTTTCTTGGAAACTAATTCATTAATCGCAAAATCGATCCTTAAAATTATTAAGAACACTCTAACAAATGCAATAAAAAAATTTGGGGCAAAAACATTCAAAATTGTGGGAGAAGAAGGAATTTTTAATTCTTAAATTTTTCTTAAAAAATTTTAATTAAAAAAAATTACTAGCAGAAAAAATTGTTTTCAGCTTAAAATCATTTTGTCTTGTAAAACCAGTTAATATTATTCATAGAAAATAGAGGAAAATTCTTAAATAAAAAATATCGTTCGAAAGGTACCAAGTCCCCTTAAGAGTCAAAATTCTCTTAGATGTTTGAGCAGTTCTAGACAATTTCGAATTAAGAATTTGATCTGGGATGAATTAGCGAATGCGTATGATTTTGTCCTATTAGCCTATACTCAGCATAGTGTAATAAGTTGCTTCATACTTAAGCAGGCATATGTAGCATGCAGAAACCTGCTTGGTCAGTACTGATGATGTGTTTTCTAAGCTCTGTTCTGTACAGCAAAGACACCATTAATGCGCCATTTGTAAGGCTAACAGAGAATTCATACAGTAGGCATTAAATATCCTTTAGCGGCGTCATAAAGGTGCAGCGACTGTTTAGAATTATGTTCATGTCTTCCACAGCTATAAATGGCCTATCAAATCTTGACAGAATCAGGCAAATGTGTCCAACGCGAAATATCGGGGTATAATATTAATGGTTAATAAAAATAATGGTAAGCTGAAAGATGTAAGATATCGTGATGATTTTTAACATTAAAATGGCGAAAATGACAAAATCCAGAGGATTCAAAAGGAACGAATTATCCATCCTTTTCCACTCAATACGAGATTTTTTAATCACTTGGAAAATTAGTAAAAAGTAACAAAGGATACTTACATATTATCCGGGACCTGCCATTTCACAGCCAAATTTTTGGCCGCCTTTTAGAGATGAATTTTATTTTCAATATCAGAACACGGATGATACAAATATTTTAATTTCCGGTGGGAACTTGTTTAGAATTCAAAATTGCAGCAGACTACTATTCTCCACAGATGTCTCTGCTTCCGTATCTGCTCTCGAACCAATTTCAATTTCTTATTCTAAAACAGTTTTTGGCTGTTTTTGGTTTCGGTGAACATTGCATCGCTATTAAGCACTGCTAATAGTTTAAAGTAGTATAATGTGGAACATGAAAGCTTGTTTTCAGAAAATTATTGTTTTGTTTAATTGAAAATTGTATTAATACTCTATAACACGCTGCGATGCTAAATATTTTAAGCGTTTTTTTCTACTAACATTCTTAACCGCACTGTGTTATTTCGTTCAGTATACGTCATCATGTTCTATGTAGAATAGCAGTTTTGAATATTTTTCTGTAGCACGTATTTATACTACTGAAGGAGGTTATTTATACTTGCAGGGTGTGTAGGGGGTACAGAGACGACTCGGAATCACATAGGAATGCAGGGTCGCAAATGCCGTAGTTGCGAGCTATGGTGCAAAGAAGCAGAGAAAAAGAACAGAAAGAGCAACATAGTAATGGAACAGAAAACATTTTACTGAAAGATTGTACTACAACAGGTGTTTGAAATTACGACCAGAAGGCGTGTCGCAGGCCTGGGCCTGACAGCGGCACTGCATCGAATCCCTTACGTTCTGGAAGATTCCTGGCATGTCACGTATCCTCCTGGCAGCTACAGATATTTGAGCGACGAGGTCTTCAAACGAAGGAACGGGCATCTCATACACCAAAGTCTTCGTGTGATCCCAGAAAAAGAAGCCCATGCATGATAGGTCCGGTAATCTGGCAGGCCAATGAACGGGCCACCACGACCTATCCATTGCTATCCAAAGGTTACGTCGAGGTATCGGCGGATATCAATTGCGTAATGTAGAGGAGCCCCGTCATGCTGGTACCATATGGGCCTACACCAGACCTATCATGCATGGACTTCTTCTTCTGGGTCACATGAAGAGTTAGGTGTACAAGACCTCGTTCCATTAATGTGTTACTGTTTCTCTTCTTTTCCTCTGCTTCTTTGCACCATAGCTTACAACTATCGCATTTGCGACCCTGCATTCCTATGTGATTCCGAGTCGTCTCTGTACCCCCTACAGACCCTGCTAGTTTGTTGGTCTGGGAGCGAATCACCCTGCATATATATATATATATAGAAAGAGAGAGAGGGAGAGAAAGAATATATTTATATACATATATGAAGTGTTTTTCTTTCTAGTAGAATCCAAAATATCTCCTAGGATCTCTAACGCGAGCATGAATCAAGATTCAAGAAAGATCGGTATTTCTGAACATAATATCGGCAGGTACCGGCTAATACGTAAATATGTTACGAGAAATTAACTCAAAAGATTACCAATGACGATGACTCCAGTATTGTCTGACAGTTTGGATGTGAAGGATGAGAGAATCCTGTGGTAAGATCTGAGATCTGTGTCACTTCCGTCCTTCTGAGACTCGGGTACAGTTAATGAACGGATGGCTGAAATGCAGGGATAGCCAGATTTGGAGATCTGACTGAACACCTTGGCGACGAATATGCTGTACTCATCGTCTTCGTGCAGAATAGCCACCTTCTCCCAGTCCATGAAGTGCACAACTTCAGCCAAAACCTAAAAAATAAAACTCTTTAGAATAAGTTTAGGTGTAAGCGTAGGGAGATACCAACGCACTAGATGTTGTCTCTCCACATTATTAATTTTTGGTAAAGAAAAAAATATATCAAGGGTACCCAAACATAACCGCAATTATTTTTCAGCAACTACATTTTTCTTTACACTTATATACTTTACACCCTTCCATGCAGCGCTCTACGCCACTTCTCCCACCATATTTCTTCACGGCTATAAATATGGACACATTTCTGGAACTTTTGACACAGAACGCTTTTCAAAGTATGAAATTTATTTTTTTCTTCCTCATCCACATCATTGAATTACTTTTTTATCGAGTGAACTGACTTTAGAAAGCTTTATCTGCGTAAATACAAAAAAGACGCAATGAACAAGAAGATTTGAGACACAAGCACCATGTTATGTTGTTGTTCTTCAAGAACAGTCGATGGAGATAGTTTCTTCAGAAATATGGTCAATGGTCTTCCAACGATATTGATGCCTAGTCTGGTCTCATTTTCTGAACGTTTCCCTCATTCCTGCTG
>KK112848.1:174664-248050 GCA_000611955.2 Stegodyphus mimosarum
AGCTATACTTTTTTCTAGCTTTTTATGAAAGGATTTAAAGAAGGGTATAAAAAAGAATATTTCTCATTTTTTTTTCCAAATAAATAATAATTTCTTTCGCCTGCGTGAAAATTTTGTTTAGCGATTTTGCAGAGGTTTGTTTTCTTTTCTTATAGTTTTAGGTGCTTGACTTTTAATCGGAAAATCTTTAATCGCACTTTTAATTTAACTTGTAAATCGGAAAATAATCTAGAGGATTCATTAGATCCTTCTCTCCCCCCCCCACGCAATTCATAAATTCCTACCTTTCCTAACGGAATCTAAGAGGAATGATAAAGTGCAGTTTTCCCAAATAATTAACAAATTTCTGACAGCAAAATTGCTACAAGTTTTAAAAATTATAAATTAAAAAAGATCGCAATCTGAAAACTTCGGTTTACAATGTATCATTTCAAAGAAGAGATAGATTATCGTTAAAAATTAAACAGTAAACTCCATTAAAAACTGAAGTTTGATCTTTATGTTTGGATTCTAGTTCAGTGCACGAAACAGTATAAATAGTTAGGATAACTCCAATAAATCCTCAGAAATTCATGAAAAAAGCGTACAGCGTGTGGCATTTAATATTACCCATTTTCAAAGCAGAATTATATTGTACAACAGCAATAAATACAGTTGAATACGGTTGCATAAGCCAATGCCTTCGGTACACAAAAAAAGCCTCATTTCTTCAATGCAAAGCTTCGGTTGGTTTGGATGTAAAAACTAATCGAATATGTAAAAACTAATTAGTAAAAACTAATCGAATATGTTTGGTACATTCTAAGGGAAAAGCTAAGTATTATCGTCCCCAGAAACAGTTTAGCAGTTCGAAACCGCTGTTCTGCGGGAATGGGAAAAAATGTGCCAATCCCTGTGGACAGGGATATGTTCTACAGGAGTGGATAGTCCCTCTGGACAGGACATATTCTACAGGATAAATGTTCTACAGGAATGGGGAAAATAATCCCTGAGGCATGGAGGTAAAGAGATTACCAGGAATTTATTTGATACCATCCTCATAGGTGTTGTAACATTGCTTTCGGGTCAAAGAAAACTATAACCCTTACTAAGATTCATTTTTATCCAAGAAATCCCATTTTCTAATTCATTTTTTGACATGACAAAAAGCGCGTTTTTGTTTTTTCACCAAAGTCGAGGATAAAACCTAATCACTGCTTATTCCAATGCGTAATTTCCTTTTCTCATAGCTTACAATACCCGTGGATCAAAAATCAGCTAATAAAACGTTTCCTCATCCGCGATGGGGGTCCACAAGCGGCCGAGTGGTGAAGTCGCTGAACACTGGTAGTTAGACCTGGGATCGAATCTCGGACAACAGGTTGGCTGTATGGTTGGTTTTCGTAGTTTTCTCCTAACTTGTATACAGGCCCATTTCTCTTCAAAAGTCCTCCACGAAGGCATGCCTCCCTGCAGGCAGATAGCCTTCAAGTTGCTTAGATTTAATCAATTAACCTAACCTCATCCGCTAGTTTATTTCCAAAATCGTAACATCGTCTAATTGTTTTGAGCAGTGTATAGAACTTATTGTACTACATTTTTCTTGAAACTTTGTAGAGACATTAGGTATTTTTGGAAGCAGGAGACATGAAAAATGAGCAATGCCTTCGCCGGGAATCGAACCATGGAGCTCTCGGTTACGCGTCGAGCATGCAAACCACTACACCACGAAGGCATGCGAAGAAGGCGGGAGAAATACCTTATATACTCCCCCTTTTAAAGGGCGACTGGGGTTTGGGGGACCCAATCGCCAAATCGCGGTGTAGAGAATCATCATTCCCCTCCTTTTTAGTTCGGGGGCCAGTGTAGAGACATTAGGTGATTACGAAGCAGGAGAGGTGAAAAATAAGCAACGCCTTCCCCGGGAATCGAACCACGGACCTCTCGGTTATGCGTCGAGCATGCAGACCACTACACCACGAAGGCATGCGAAGAAGGCGGGAGAAATACCTTATAACTTGATTCCTAAGCCAGAATTAGCTCTGGAATGCGCATCTCCGCTTCAGCAACTTTTAAAGCTCTTATCCTAACGACATTAGATGCGGATTTCAGAAGTAGTGATGCTCTCCTCTGACAACAACTGCCATTACGAAACTTTTAATCGCGAGGTATTTATCTTCACGGAAGCGCAGTAGCAAATAGCGATAAGGAGAGGGATTAGTAGAAGATAGCTGGATGCACTTACAACGATAAGCTGTTGACGTGTTCCTGCACTCGATTCCCATTCTGACGGCCAAGCCCCTTTGCTGTCACCAATGCAGCTATTTAAGAGACACACGTGGGTAATTACAACAGAACACGCAACGCATCTCGACTAGCAATTATAATAACCATAAAACGGTTTACTGGTAAATAACGAAAAATAGCCTAAAATATTTTGCTAATCAGAACATGCATTTTTTAAAAGTTGATCATTTATTCAGAACAATTTAAAATTGCTTTTTTTTTTCACTTTAAATTCTATAATTTCTTTTAACTTAAAGGGCACTTCACGTACGTTTAAATTCTGTCACTTCCTGGGAACCCAAGCAACGCATTGTACGTTCACTTTCCAGCGAACGGCCACCAGACGGTATAGTGGTTAGGAGAGCCTACTGCGATATCGAAGGGTCCGGGCTCGAATCCCGGAGAAGGCATCATTGTAAACGTCCGTCCCCTCATAGAGGGCAACGATGGCCGCCTTTTAGGTGCTTTCACAATAAAATGGCCACTACTTCTGGCCTTAGAAGTGGCCGATGTCGAATAGGCTAGTGCCCGCCATTAGATTTTAAAAAGAGTTTCTTGCGAATGAACTAACTGGCTGCATTAGGTGTCTCACAGTTTTCCGTACGGGTAACACAAACTAGTGCTGCAAACTGGCATGCATGCTAACTAACTAGCTTACGCAAAAACTCCAAATAAATACACTGCATTATTTTCAAGAATGAATAGAAGAATATTTATGAGGGTTTCTTTATGAAGAAGTTTTTTTTTTTTCAATTTTTTCAAATTAGGTGAAATGTACTGAAAATGCTTTTATTTAAGCGATCGGCTCGAAAGGATCATCAACAAAATACCACTGACGAGATCATACAGCAAAATGTGGGAAAAAAATTAATACTTTGTATTCATACTTTTTGCATTTATATCAGCTTGTAAGCTATTTCTCATAAAGAAAACAAAAGTCTTGGTTAACTATTGGGGATTTTGTGCCATTCTTTAGGAGTATACGTTTAAGTTCATCTTTACACGAAATTTTGTATTTCCTGATTTCTAAGTTCAATTTTTACCATAAATTTTGAATTGAATTTATGTCAGGCGGTTGAGGCGGTGTCTTCAAGTGGCGAGCAGCGTTAAAGTGTAACCACTCCCCGGCGAGGTTCGTTGCATGCTTAGTGTCATTGTTCTGTTGAAACACGAATGATGTTCATAAGCCGCTTTTTTGGGAACTCAATGTCAAATTATGGCGCAATATGTCAATGTACGTACGTGCTGTCATAATACACAGTCCAGTCACATTAATGTGACCACCACGTACTTTCCATGTCAGAGTTAAATAACCAATCACAGAAGGCAGGTGGCAGCACAGTGCAGTTGAGCGTATATAAAGGGTGTGTGAGGGCTTCGGAAAACATTTCAATCGTTGGCGTAATGCAGAAACGAAGCGATTTATCCGACTTCCAAAAGGGCATGATCATTGGCTTTCGGGCCAAGGGTGGAAGCATTTCCGAAACGGCTGAGTTTGAACTGTTCGCGTGCCGCCGTGGTAAAAGTGTACTGTGCATGGCAAAATGGGACTGTCCAAAATCAGCGACGTGGCAAATGTGGTGCACCACGGGCCATAGATGACAGAGGCGAACGACGGTTGCGGAGATGCGTTCGGGCAGATAGACGGGCTACCGTTGAGCAACTGACCACCAAAATGAACCAAGGGGCTACCAAAAGTGTCTCCCAAAGTACTATTCAGCGAACATTGCTGCGTCTGGGCCTCCGAAGCAGACGCCTGGTTCGTGCACCTATGCTGACTGCTGTTCATCGACGGCGAAGGCTAGAATTTGCACGCCAGTACAGCAGCTGGACGTCCACTGAGTGGCGACAGGTTGCGTTTTCGGATGAATCGCGTTTTATGCTCCATCGGACAGATGGACGTTGGCGTATAAGGCGTGAAACCTCTGAAAGGAACCACCCTGCAACCATTGCCGGAACGGTCCAAGCTGGAGGCGGGAGCATTATGGTCTGGGGAATGTTTTCCTGGCATTCTCTAGGTTCACTGATCATTGTGGAAGGCACAATGGATCAATACAAGTACGCATCTGTCCTTGCGGACCATGTTCACCCCTACATGCGCATTGTTTTTCCTCAGGATGATGGCATCTTCCAGCAGGACAATGCGAGGTGCCATACAGCTGCCAGTGTACGTGCGTGGTTCGAAGAGCACCAGGATGAGTTTACCGTCCTCCCCTGGCCAGCAAACTCACCTGACTTAAACCCAATCGAATATCTGTGGGACCATCTCGATCGAGTTGTTCGCGCCATGGATCCTCAACCGCGTAATCTAGCGCAGCTGGCCACGGCATTAGAGTCGGCATGGCTCAACATCCCAGAGAACACCTTCAGGGACCTATGTGACTCCCTTCCTGCACGTCTCGCAGCAGTCCGCTCTGCGAAAGGTGGTTATTCTGGCTTTTGACAGATGGTCACATTAATGTGACTGGACTGTGTACTATCAATGAAGTATTGGTTACCAACTCCGTTTGCTGCCATGCAGCCCCAAACTACGACGCTCCCTCCACCATGTTTCACAGCCGATGTTAAATGATGTTTTTCCAGTTCGGTGTTTGGCTTTCTCCGCACATATTGTAGTCCATCCTCCCGAAAATGTTAAACTTCGATTCGTCGGAGAAAATAACTGTGTTCCAAAACTCGTCTGATAAATTAACATGAGATTTTGCAAAATCTAATCTCTTTCTCCTGTTTATTTCTGCAATGAAAGGTTTCTTTCTACCTGCCCTTCTATAATAACATCCTTCATATAAAACATGCCGTAGAATCTATACACTAAAAACGTTTTATGCGAAGTATTAGCAACATCTTTGGTTAACTCGGGTACACTTATTTTAGTGCTTTTCTTAACCTCTTTGATAACGCCACGTTTTTCCCTTACAGAAAATATTCGAGAACGTCCACTTATAATCTTATTTTCCGTCGATCCTGTCTCTTTGAATTTTTTACAACTTTCCTAACAGTAAATAAACTTATGTTCAATTGCACTCCTATAGCACGATAAGTTAAACCCTCATTTCTTAGTAGAATAATCATGTTTTAACATTAACACTCAATTCCTTCGAGTTCGAAGCCATTTTATCACAGTATTAGCAAAATAACGTTTTAAAAGAGCACTGCAGACTTTATACCAACAGGGTTTAAACACGTGACTTCAACATAACAAAATTTGCATAACAGTTAGACTCTGCCAATACTTTTTTGACACGAGAATTTGTGTTTTTATTGTATATGTTGTGTAAACGGAATATTAAAATGAAAGTTTTATTAGATCTGTGTGTTTATTACCTCCAGAGTTCGTTATGTCCAGTTTAAATTGTCAAGAATTTCCTTCATGAGCTAATATGATGAATTACAGGCAATTGCCAAAACGTTTTTACCTAAAAGTAAGTTAAATAAGTTTCAGTTTGTGCTCCCATTGAATGTACAACAGACGCCATAGTGGTCCACAATCTGGTAAGTACGTCTGGTGTAGCATTTGAAGTTGCATGTGGGATTTTTTCATTACGATGGTCAAGCTTATCAGTTCTTTCACTATAAATATCCCTTTCGACAAAGTCCTAAAGAAAAATGCCTAGAGGAATAAGATCAGGACTTTTCACGAGTCGAGGGTTCACGAGTTGAGGGTAAGTCCATTTCTGCCAATCCATAATTCTAGAAATTAGACGATGTAACTCGTCTCGCACATGATTTGCTCAGTGGGGAGGTGTTCCATGTTGTTGAAAGATTATCTGCAACTCAGCATTGTCGATTTATTTCTGTTTGCTCAGTTAGAAAGAACGAAAAGATCTGTAGCATATGCAAGCACACACCGAAACTGATACAAGTTTCAACAAAAGACCAAAAATCTTATTACTGATTAGATTCTCATAGCTTACATCCAAACACTTACTTTAAAAGAATCTTGAATGTATTTATATATATCATTCGAGAATTCTCAACGCGCAATAGTGTGCACTAAATAAAAACTCATGCATATATTTTTGATTACATGAATTAAATTAAAACGCTTTTGGTCTGTATCACATAACACGTAATTCGCAGAAATCTCGTGAAACCGCATTATTCATTCTTAAAAACCTCTTAGATATTGATTGTACTTGAGGTTTTAGTTATTTAATTGTAACTAACGTACAATAAGTAGTGTTTCTGAAAGGATAACCCGCAAAACGCACTAACCAGTCAAACCTGACAAAAAATAACACCACCACTAAGTTTCTTCACGGGAAAAGTTCCAGACTTAACTGAAAAATAATCTTCTCGCTTCTTCTCAATTATCACTGCCAGCTGTTACAGACAACTAACCCTAACTCCCAAACCAGTTACCACCTTCTTCGCCCTTTTATTCTCTTTATTCTAAAATAATCAATAAAGCTCACGGGTCAGAGAACGTAACACACCAAAGAGGAGCTAATATATTTCTCTTTTCGCTCTAGTTTAGGGAATTTCACTCGAGTACATAACTTATTGACAGTATTTCGTAAAGCGACGCTCAAGAATTCATTTAATTTGGTATATTTCGCAGTTCATCATCTATCACAGAGTTATTTTCAGTACCTGCGGATTTTGGGCTGTCTAAACACAAAACATGTTTGGTAGCTATAATTCAGCAGTTGCCGCAAGAATACAATTTTCTCAGACCTTAACATTACCGCCATATAGTAAATTCAGCGAAATAAAACATCTGATGATACACTGTATTTTGTAAAGGTTTTTGGACGTCTCAGCAGCTTCAGTCACAAAGCATTTACCTGTTTCGTCTCAAATGCTCCTGAATATCTTCAGTTTACGCAAAATTCTTCTGCGTTGCCCCATCAGTGGCCGAACCGTTAAAAACTGCTGAATACCACCGTATGCCCCGCGTTTGAACCCAAGTTAACGGACTGGCTGAAAGGTTGGTTTTCGTGGGTTTTCCCCATATGCAGCGTGATGCTTTAGAAAGTTTTTCTCGGAGGAATCGTTCCTCTTAGGGCATGTATTTGGCCACATTCAAATAACTAACTACTATTCCGGCATTATTTTCCGCACGTACAGAGATACGGTTATTGATTTTAACCATTTTATTGAGCCGCACTATTCGGCCTATTTAATATGTTTGACTGGATATTTTGAGAAAATCTCCCTGATAGAGTTATTTCAGTCGATTGTTGCATGGTTATAAATATCCAATTGTTTCTCTCAAATTGTTTTTCTAACCAACAGTGAATAAAATGAATGCCGTCAAAAAAGGAATTTTTGATCCATAAAGCCAGTTTACTTCAAGAATTTTCTTCTTTTTTAAAGATTTTTTACTTGTACAATGTCAAATAATTTCGGTCCAAAGTTTACTTTTTTGATTATTCTCATAAAGAATAATAGAATCCCCTTCCTTCGGAGGAACAGCGTTTGTTTTTCAGTCGGTGGAAAACTAAAAATAGTTAACATGTTTGTACACCGCGAAAAAAAGGGGGGGGGCACATTTATATATCTTCCATTCTAGTGGGCCGATTGAAGAAATTCAAATTACATTTTTCATGTTTCGAAAGCGCGACTTAGGATATTTATTCTATTTATATATAACATTGTTCTAATATAAATATTTTGACATAAAATAGGACTTTTTCCGAAATGACATGTCAATTTTATTCCATATTTCGAGTCTACGACTCAAATTAGGCCTAAATATTAAATTTTGTAAAATCTGGTGTGAAATTTACGGACAAGTTCAAAAATTTATCTTGGCGCATTTTTTTCAGTTTGCGACAAGAATAATTTACTTGGTGAAATTTTTAATTTATCGCAACCTATTTTCCTTTCCTTTTTTTTCATTGCACACGAGCGGAAAAAAGGTGATCGTTCAGACTTTCAAATAACTTTGGCAAAGTCCGTTACCCACATTTGACGTTATTATCGCTTATAACGAAAATACTAAATTTCAAAACGAGCCAATATGTAAATTCCTGTATATCTTAGAAAATTTTGAATAAAAAATCTAATTTTTTGCAGGTGTGCCTAGAAAATAAATCTACATTAAGATGATGTTAAATATTTTATAGATTATGATGCAAACACATTTTGGAAAAATTTATAAAAAATATTTAAATATACCAATTTAAAAAATAAATCATAAAAAAAGTGCGAATTATATTTGGATTAAGCTTAAATTTCGAATTCTGGAAGAAGGAATTAAGTAAGTTTAATAAAAAAAGAGATATTAATAAATATATATCAAATTCAAACAACATGGAACAGTTATTTTAGAACACATGGCAATTTGGCATAATTTGAGTCGTAGAATCGAAATTTGGAAAAAAAAACTGGCATGTCATTTCAGAAACATTCCGATTTTGTGTCAAAATACCTATATTAGAACAATGCTATATATAAATGTAATACATATCCTAAGTCGCGCTTTCGAGACATGAAAAACACAAGTTGAATTTTCTCAATCGGCCCAGTAGAACGGGAGATATAGAACTGTCCCATTCCCCCCCCCGCAGTGTACAGACGTTTGTTTTTCGGGAGAAGGAATACGAAAATTCCGCCATGCCTCTCAGCACGATTCGAACCATGAATCTTAAACTCCTAGCTGGATGTGCTACCACTTAAACACGCAACGGTAAATGAAGTAATTCTATATATTCTTCTCCGGTGAAAAGATGATTGGGGAAAGGTATGCGACCCAGTCGAATAAATTTAAATGGTCACGAATTATTGTCCATCACATTTTAGCTCAAGCGCCACATTAGAGACTTCTAGAATTTTTGGAACGAGAAACATGGGAAAGTAACTATATACGTTTACCATGGTTGGAACCACGGATTTTATAATTACTAATTGGAAATGCTATCATTTACCCAGCAAAAGCACGCACAGGGGAATACGATAATTCTTTATATAATTTATGAATTACATACAAATTAAAAAAAAAGCCTTTGTGATGTTAATATCGAGAATTGAACACACATAAAAAAAGCTAATACAAAAACAGGCACACGTGAAGAAAAGACGTGGAGACAGATGAAGCTTGTTATATTCATTTTTACAGATGAAATGTAAATAAAAAAAATATCATTATAAGAAGAAATGAAATACCAGAAGTTCATACAAGAGAAGAAAACAGAGGGAAAAATATTAGGTTTTAGATACAGAGGTCATAAAGTTTACCACTATGTGCGATTTCACAGCAGTTGCCACAAAAATCTTCAAGTACTTGATTTTCAAATTTTCTTTATCCCATTTCTCGAATTAAAGCACGTTTAGCTACAGTTGATAGCAATGAATTGAGTGAAATGAGTCACGTGCATTTTTTTGTTTACCAGTAAATGTGAAAAACGTATTACATTACACATATGTTACCGTCAGTCTAAACAGTAAGGCTCTAAATATTTTATCATTTGTGTGTCCGCCAGGGTGGCAGTTTAATTTCCTTCAGAAAGCTTTTCCATTACGCTTACGATTCGGTCATCTATTTGAGCAAGAAGCTTAGTTTTAAGCCTATGTGTCAGCTTTCGACAAGTCGTTCTTTCTCCAAGATTAATTGCATCTGTCACTTGATTTAAAGTGAAAGCCATGCGAATGCTATTAAGGAGAAACTTCTCAAACGGAAATATCTTTATTTCTTAAAGCATAATTATTCACAAAACAGCTTGGTAACAATATAATACTTACTTTACTTATCGTTTTGAAGTTAAATAAGTCATTTTTATTTTAATATTGAATTTAAATAATTCATATGAGATTTTATTTTCCATTAAAAACAACTATTTTAAAATTTAATTCTTTTAATCTCAAGTAAATTATTTCAGAACTTAGTTGATTAAGTTTTATCGAAAAATGAAAAATGGAAGAGAGTAACCTGCACTTTTATAAATTTTTTAGCTTATCTTCTACAAATCTTTCATTAATTAAAACATGTATTAATTAATTTCGCAAAAATATTATTTAATATCTCAGAAGCGAATGACAATATTTTAAAAGCGATTGAAAAGTGGTCTTCTTTTTCTGGTTCTAAGAGGCCTCTTTTCCGTCTTTGTTTTATAGTTTACGCATCTCTTTGTTTTACAGTATTACACATTTATTACAAAGTAAAGGTGAGAAAAAATGAACAGAAATTTAGGTAGCCTTTCTCGCTACCTTAAAAGGCTAATCCGCCTCTAAGATAGCAGTGGTATGTGGTCAACCCAGACGCATTGATCAAAAGCAAACAAAAATCATTACCATTCTGAAAAAAAGAGTGAAGACTTCCGTTTCTAGGTCATGCTAGGAAAATAAATACATTCAATAAAAACTTCTGTGAAAATTAAGGGCCAAAAAGTTAATTTTTCAAAGGAAGAAGTTCTAAAGATTAGTAGAAACATGTTAAGTGGGAATCTTTCGAGATAAAACGTTGTAAAAAAAAAAGGTAAAAAGGCCGTGAGTAACTTCTTCATTCTGTTGAAATAAGAAAATATTTGGGACTTTAATAAAAATCAACTTCGTAATCGACAAAACTTCTTAAACGAGTTTTATGAAACGAATGAAAATTTCCTCATGTGCAGCGAGGTTTTCTCCACGTGTAACATGGATACGAGTCAGTTTTCCTTAAGAACTCCTCCACGGGGAATCCCTCCCTTTCTGTGTAATGCCCTAAGGTGAAGCATGTAATAAATAAATAAGAACAGAAAAGAGTCTAATAAATATTCATAATATTCTATGGAATGACATCCTCTCCTCTCATTTTCTTATCTTTTATCTTGGATAGATTTCCTGCACTAGTAATAATAATGATTTCAAAGAAAAATCTAAGTAGATTTAATTAAATAATGAAAAACGTTTATCTACTCATAAGTTTTACCTATATTTGCTGAATTAATGTTTTTCATTATTCAGAACATCCAATTACGAGAGGGGGAAAAATTGCGACTTTACATAATTTTAGTCCAATAATCCGGCATATCTTAAGTCTTCGAACGTATCAGGTTATCGAACTTTGTTGTATTCTTCTGGAATACGAAAGCTCTTGGGCGCTGGAACATGTGTATTGCTATGGCAGATGACTACATAGAGCAACAATATTAAAGTCCTGTTATTGTGTTTCATAAATAAAGTTTAGCTGATAAACACCTGTTTATATTTGAACATTCCTCCTTATAAGAATATTAAGTATTTAAGATAAGTTATTTCTCAAAAGCCATTGCTTTTTCCCCCGGACATTTTGCTCCAGCAGAAGTCAACGTCTCGAAATCTCTGACCAGGACAGTATGTCCAAAACAGTTACATGCCCCAGGGATAAAGAAAGGATGGATAAATAAGGATCACCTTGGCCAGCTGTTCGGGTGGCACCGCAGTCTCTTGCTGCAGAGGGATGACTGGAATGATGTATCGACCGGCAGTCTCGGCGACTCTGGAATCCCTTAGGCTCGAGCTCATGTCCACCATACCTGTGGGGAATAGAAAAGGGAGATGGTTAACGATACCTCATTTCTCAGGTAACTGGTTGGAAGGATTATAGATGTCACAAAATCACGACACCCAATAAGCAGTTGAAATTTTGAGAAGAAACAATCAATTTCCGATTTACAGGGGAAAGTCCACGATTAATTCCTAATCACAGTTCAAAGGATAATTAAGAAAATCAAAAGAAAGCGGAATGTTATATTTAGCATAAAATTAATTATTGACCTGCACTTTCAAGCAGTTTAATCCCAAGAAATAAGTTTATTTGGTTACATAAATTATTTCAGAGTTCAAAAGAAAAAGGAACACGTTGGAAAAAATGGAACAATAACCAACATTAGAAAGCAAAAAAAAAAAAAAAAACTAAATTATAAATGGTACAAGTTCTCTTTTTCACTTTACATTTCATAGGAGATAATTTCCTTATATATGTATGTGTGTGTGAGTGCAACGTAAAAAATACTTAAATTAAAATTCTAATTTTAATCTGCAATAGTCCTTCATGTCTCTATTTTAATTTGGCTGTTTCTCTTTTCTGCCCTGAAAACAGTAACTGCTAATAACAAATCTGTTTAAACTGTTTGGAAAATTAAAATTAATCCATGTGATGTGATCTTACATTATGCCACTGATGCAGGTATTTAACATAAAAGCTTTAGTCAATTAAAGTAAATCAAACTGAAATTTGGGAAATACTAACTATTTTACTTCTGTCCCAGGCTTTCGTATTGAAATTTGGGAAATACTAACTATTTTACTTCTGTCCCAGGCTTTCGTATTGCTGCTCTTGTTTTCTTCCTGTTAAGATAATGCCGATTACCTTGCGGTAGTCAAGGTAAATCAAACTGACCTAGCCAATCAAGGTAAATCAAATTGAAATTCACTTTGGAAACCCTAACTATTTTACTTCTGTCCCAGGCTTCCTTTTTGAACGCATCGTATTGTTGCTCTTGCTTTCTTCTTGTTAAGATGATTTAAATATTTTTACTCGTTCTCTTTCATCAACCATGTTGTCATTAAATGTAGAATAGGCAAAGAAGTGATCAGTATGGGCACTTACATTCGGACTCGTAAGACGGGTGTGTAGATGGACTCGAAATCTTCTGGAGTTTCCCAGCATATGTTTGAAGTCTGTCGGCTACAAAATATGTGATGATTTGGATGAAGAAGATTCAGGTTCTTTTAATCAATATCCGATGTTATAAATTGTGATGGAATCTAGATGCGTGAATACGTAGTTACAGTGGAATGTTAACTGGCCTGCCGATTTAACACGTTTTATTCGTGGACAACACAATCCTTGAGAAGCACCTTGGGAACAATTTGTGTGTCCATCTTGATCACATCTTTGCCTATTTTACATTATATGATAAAATGGTTGATTTTAAAGAGAGAGGTAAGCGGCAACATTGTAACAGGAAACAAGCAGAAGCAGTAAAATGCCCCACATTCAAAAGAAAGCCTGGAAAAAAGATGAAAAAGTTATGATTCCCAAAACAAGTTTCAGTTTGTTTTACTGTGATTGGCTAAAGCGTTTATGTAAGCATCTATATCAACAGTGTTATATGAGATCATATGACACATTGATTTGAAATTGACGCAGTTTAGAGACCCAGTGTGTGTATGTGTATTATATTAGTAGTTACTATTTTTACGACAGAAAGGGGAAGCAGCTAAATTAAAATAAGGAATTAAGAGACTATTGCAAATTAAATTAGAATTTTCATTTATATATTTTCTATTTTACATACATATTTGGAATAATATTTACAAGAGAACTCCAATAATGACACTGAGTTCAAATTTTGCGGTAACATTTTGGTTTTTACTGTAAAATATTTATGTATTTCAAATTACGTAATGTTGTGGATAAGACCAATTACCAAACATCGTCTGCTATCACTGCTGCCATCCCACGCCTTTTTCTTTTGTTTTTTTGCTCTTTCCGTAGATAAATCGTTTTATCCTTATGGCTTTTGATAATACCTTTTCTATCGCTCCGCAATGTATAAATTTAGTTTTTAAAATAAATCCTTTTTTATCCCTCCCAAATTTATAAATTTTGTTTTTTTTTTTTTTTTTTTTAAATACAAGCTTTTTTTAATGGAGATGTGTGCAGTTAGTTTTAAACGAAATGGGGGGGAGTACGAAATTTCGACAGTTTGATGAGTTTTTAAAAACTTTATGTTATGGCATTATTTTATTACATAACGAAAATTAATTTCTAAAGTACCTGTTCTATCAATATATATATATATATATATATATATACATATATTACCGGCGTTTTTCTGGCTCTCGAGTCTTTCAGAGAGAGATTTTATTTACATAAATTTGAAAATATCATTTTTATATTAAGTTTATGAAATTTAATTAAACTAACAAAAAATTTTAATTTTCTTCAAGAAATTTTTACAAGAAATTTTAATTTCTACAAACCCCAACAAACAGACACGCTCTATAGCTGGAAGTGAACCGGGAGTTGTAAACACGTTATCCGAAGTGAACTCGGATGTGTTTGCAGCAAACCTGGAAGTACTTGCATTACACTATATGAGCCAGGAAGTGTAGTACGCATTATATAAGGCGAATCTAGAAGAAAGGTGCGCATTATCCGAAGCAACCCTGTAAATGTATGTAGCTCGCCTTATGCGAAGCAAATCAGGTTAAATATAATACGCGTTATCCGAAGCTAACTTGGAAGTGGAGTACGCATTATCGGAAGCAAATCAGGAAATATAGTACAGATTATCCGAAGCAGATCAGGAAATATAGTACAGATTATCCGAAGCAGATCAGGAAATATAGTACAGATTATCCGAAGCAGATCAGGAAATATAGTACAGATTATCCGAAACAAGCCTGGAAGTGTAGTATGAATTACCCGAAGTGAACATGCCATTCATCTTTTATAATTTCCTGTAAATACTAATCGAACACGCTAAATTTCACTTAACGTTTTCTCAAGCAAATGTCCAAAATGCCATCATAATACTTCCGAACAGCAGTAATTGTAATCTTAATTATTTACATTTAATTTGTCCAAAGTTAAAATTTTATTCATACGAGGTTCAAAGTTAATTTATTAATACTGGATTCTTGCTAGCATCAGTTCCGGCGGAAGTTATCAAAAATTTTAATGGATTTCAATCGACTGAAAATGAAGCGAAAAAAACCAAACGAATCGAAATTCCAAAAGAAAATTGCAAAATCAACAAGCATGGATGGAAGGAGTTTTTAGAAATGTGAGAAATCAAATAATTACTCGAGAAATGACGAATAAAAGGAGTATTGGTCCCAAGCAATCAAAAATTGTCAGTAATTGTCCCACTTAAAAAAGTGTCACGTACTTATGAAGCAGTAATAAAAATCCTTTCAATTAACTTTTGTTTCGTATTTTCCTCTTAATTACAATAATATTCGTTTTGTTTAAATTACACATACTTTCTTAATGTGGATTATACCTAACATATGTTTTCAGTAGAAAGCTAACTTTCCGGAACCCGATTCTGCCATTCACATGACTCAACTTCCGTGTTCGACAAGGATTTAGTGTTGTAGTTACATTAGCTGACACAATTCTGTTGGTTAACCACAATGTTTCCAATTAAGAAGTAACTGGAAACTTTGTGACTAAGAAAGGAATAACGAAATAATAGCCAAAGTAATTTCTTTAGAAAGTTAAGATTTGTATCGATGAGACACATGCCAAAAATTGTAAAAAATTAAAATTATGGAAAAAAATTCCATATTGGTATAGATTTTACATAAAATTCTATCAATCTGATGGCAACTGACGTCGGGCCTTCTTCTTCAATAAACTTATCTAAGCCTTTTTTTTGCCTGTTGAAGGGAACTATGTAGTCGCCTTTGAAATTGATATTTTGTTTTATTAAATCTGTGATGATCTAAGTATATTTTTTTTGTCTAATTCTACGTAAGCTTAGAACTACATAATAAAACAATAATAAACTATTTTTCCCTCCAAAAAATCAAAAACTTATTATTTTAGTTTTAATTTCAATTTCAGTCAGATCATTCGAACTGAAATATAACTACAACAAAGTGCGCTTTTGCTTTTAAAATAGTAGTGCTTTTAATTAGTAAAAAAGTACTAAGTAAACATTAAACATGAATGCGTATTTTGAAGCATTAAATTCATTAAGCTATAAACAAGGCAGTAATTTTACCGCGACGCGGGAAGGCAAAATTTGTGGGACGATTACGCGATGAGTAATGAAAATACGTAGAACTTCTGCAGCCTGGCATTTACGCTCTCATTTTCCAAAAAGATTTCGAAATAAAGTATATTAAAGTTTTAGAGACAAGGATATCCACCAAAAGTGCAGAAGTAACATAAATAATTAAGTTAATCCGTAATTAAATGGATATGAACCTATACATATTTTAACGATAATTTTAAGTGAAATTTATATTTGAAACCAATCAAATTCTGGAAACATACTTAATACCGTTATTTCAAAGAAAGATAGCAAAAGTTTGACCTTGTAATAAGTTACCAGAGAATTTTCTGTTTTTTATGTTATCGCCGCCACATTTAAGAAAAACCTTAACGAATTTAAGCATGGAAACTGTGGTTGTAATTTGTGCAAATGTTTTTCAATGTCCTTCTTTTACGTTAATTTATTTAATCCATTAAGCTATATAATTTTAATTCTCTAATTCCTTTTATCCCACATTTTCAATACAACCTTTAAATATAAAAACAATCAAAGATCATGAAAATATTCTCCATAAAAACATAGTTAGGTAATTAAAATGATTTTCCTCTTAGATTCATATTTATTGAGATATGAAGTTAGGATTAACATACGACTGTTATGCACAAGTCATAATACATTGTTTCTGAATTAATATTCTATTAATGGCATAAAGTGTGACGTACTTAATAATTGTCATTTATTTATTTATTTTTATTTCAACCACCTTTCGCTTTCTTCATGCTCGGGATAGTATCACGCCATTTAGTAACTGGGATACATACTTACTAAGAAGTTATTTGTTATATTTAGAAACAAACATTCCTCACGAAAGACATAATTAAATTGTATCTTATGGTTCATGGAGTTGCAACTTCGATTAATATTTCCCAATTGCCAACATTATTTAGAAATAAAACATAAGAAGATAGTTTTTAAAACTAAGTCAGTAGGTAATAGAGTAACATCTTTATTAAATAATTTAGGGAACAGGTTGTTGTATTTTAATATTTATCATGCATTAAAGGAGATTTTATTGTTATTTACACAGTTTATTCGCGAACTAAGCATGTATGTAAAACGCTGTTGATGATTTATAAAATCCTTTTCTCCGATATAATTAAGGATGATATCTAAATGAAGAAAAGTGAAATGTTCAACAGACTGCATTTGAACACCTTTTGCTTTATTTTATGCATTTATTACTTAACACTAATAATTTTATTATTAATTAAAAAACGCAATGTTGTAAAGGTAAAGCTACACTGGCGCTCAACTTTAAGGCAATTTTTACTTTTGGTCGACTAACTGTTGAACTGGTGGACAGATTTTACTGAAATGCGGTATGGGTATAGGGTGATATAATACAAAAGGCATGTAGACATTAGGATTTATTTCGAAGCAGGGGTGATGAAAAATGAGCTATGCCCTCGTCGGGACTCGAACCACGGACGTCTCGAATACGGGTGACGCGTGGTGACCACTACACCAAGAAGGCAGGAGAAATACCTTATATACTCCCCCTTTTAAAGGGCGACTGGAAATCAGGGGACCCAGTCGCCAAATCCTGGTGGTGAAGAATCATCATTCACTATCTTTTGGTTCGGGCGCCACTGTAGAGACATTAGGTTATTTCGATGAGGGAAACATGATAAATGAGCAATGCCCTCGCCGGTACTCGAATCCGGATCTCTCAAAAACGCGCCGAGTGTGCTAACCGTTACACCACGAAGGCATGCAGAAAGGAGGAAGAAAATAGCTTATAAACTATTGGCAACACTGTAGAAGCACTGCCAACAATTTCACTAATTAAAATTCATTTTGTTCGTGAGTGTAAGTAGCAAATTATCTTTTTAGGAAAGAAAGTAAGTGGACAGTTTTACTTAAAAAAAATGTTTTTTGTTGCAAGGTATATAAATACTGTACATATTGACGTGATTCAAAATATTCCGGTAATTTTGCAGGCTGGAGAACAGATCACGAAACCCGATTTATTGATGTTCAAATGTCATGTTTGATGATAATGACTGCATGAAAACGGGTTTCCAACCCTGTATTTCTGTATGGTTTAGATCTCTCTCAGCAGTTTCCACACGCTTAGATAAATCATCCTACATATAATAGCATTCTGAAGGCATTTTGAACTTTCTAATTCTTTGCAAGATATATCTTCTGCAAAAATACAAACATATGAAACTTTACTCCATGCGTTAAAATTTCAAATGTCACGGTATATTTGCATGACAATAAAAAATCTTTCATAGTTTGGTATTTACTTTCCATTGTTTTACAAAATCACATTTCCTCTTTGGAAACGGCTTGTATTTAAATAATTTTTATTGAAAGCCTCACAAGTACTCAATCTATTGTAAACCGAAAACTTTATTTTTTAGTAGCTCAGGATCTAGGCACATAGCTACATTTAACACGATTAAAAAAAACCATATGTTTACGAAATTTCTCGACAACACATTTTCATTCGGAGAGGGAAAAAAGTCTTTCTCCTCTTAGTCAAATTGCTTTTTTTTCCCTGCCTTCTAATAAGTAACAAACTGTACGCAAACTTGAAAAATGCTTCATAAAGTATTTAGTGCTTAGTATATCAAGATGCAAAGGATATTTACATATCAAATTATGCGTTAATCATATTGCCAGACAGACGTTGAATTATTGAAAGATTAAAAAAATTGGTAAAAGTTTACAATTGGGTGCCCCTTGTTTTTTGGCGATTCTGTTTTGACGGCAAGATCGGCACCAATAAGACACAATTTCAAGATGGCCGCTACAAAAAACCAAAACAAGAAGTCAAAGAATTTCACAAACTCCGTATCCATGTACACATCGACCTATTTTCACTTTAAAAAAATCAAAGAATTGCACAAACTAGTATTGCACATTGTCTTGACTTTGCCCATGTGCACATCGATTTATTTTCAATTAAATAAATCAAGAAGCTAAAACCATGTTAAAACTCTCATTGTAACCAGAAATAGGGTTTCATCGCCAAAACTGAACAAAAATTTTCGCCAATCGAAAGGGCACCCAATTCTACATTAGAGCCAAAAAATTTGCTATCATGGACTCTTCACTCACAAATAAACTGAATGACTAACAAATAAATACTTTTTTAATTTAATGCATTTCAGCGTGAAAGGTTAAACTAAATAGCTCTAAAACTTGTTTAAACTTCCTTAGAAGTTTCGTCTTTGCGTTTAACAAGAAGCTAAGATTTCTAGGAACACAGACAAGATACATATAGCTTTATGAAAAGTTTACTAACACTACGTTCTGTAACTACTGCTAAAATTTAACAAAATGACTCTACTTAAGGAGTCTTAAAAATACTCCAATGAAATATATACAACAAAATAAATAATTTTAATAGCTAGACAATTCAGCTATTGCCAGCTGCGATTTCTAACTCCTAAGCACTAAGAAATACAAGAAATCACTACAAAATCAGATCGATAAACAAATAAATGGCTCATACAACAAACTGCTTTCTAGTGCGTTGCCAGCGTTCTCGTTTTAAATTACATACTAGCTCATTTTCTGAATTCCATAGCAAAGAATTGACTTCAAAATAATGTTCTTCTAAAATAAACGTTATAAGCTACCCTGGCAGTCAAAATTCAATAAAAATGCTTACCAGTTCAAATTTGAGCTTACCAATTCACATTCAAATTTCAAAATTAAACATGAATGCCTAGGAGATTAGTTCTCAATCCGGGGGGGAGGGGAACTTTCCCCTAAAAGAAATTTCATAATTTCAGGGGTGGAAGAATGTTGTCAGCCTTTTAATTAGCTGTTAAGTATTTAGTTTTAGTTTATAAACATAAAAATCTACTTAAGTCTTGCTATTTGACAGCGTTTTCAATACCTTTTTGTTTAATTTATAAAACACATTAGAAAATAATCCAAATCTAAATAAATGCACAGATATATTTTTAAAGTTTTGGAAAGGAGGGAGAGAATGATCTTCTGGCAATGGTGAAAGGCGTGCATGGAGCAAAAAATGTTGAGAACCACTGGGCTATGGTAATTCACATAGAAATAAGTTTTTAAGAAGAAAAATGGTGTATATTCAAATTCTGGAACAATATCATCAGAGGTGACGCCATAGAAAATAAATACTAAAAGCAGAAATTTATTTCAAAACTTTAATGGCGCGCACGATCGCTCCAGCTATTCAAGCTATTTCTTTGCATCTTACAAACAATAAAATGAAAGCTAGGAATATTAAAATGTCATTAAGGAAGGTAGAATATTTGGAAAGCTGATTGGGAAAACTTTGTCTAAGGAGTATGGTCACAAAGCTCGATATCATCCCGATATAAAAGAGCTAAAGGAAAGATGGTGGTATACTAAAAAAAATCCCAAGAGTTGATCACTTTATAGTCTCACAAAAGGAAGCCATTTTGTTTCAGCCGAATAGGAGCAGTCAGTATGTTTCAGGCGTCATGGTTAACAACGACCAGACAATTGCATAGATTTTTTCCCAATGGAAATTAATTCATGCAGCAACTTGCAGTTGTAGCACTGGACTTGGCAACAATACAATGGAATAAGAAGGTCTGTTCACAGAAGAAAGTTTTAAGTTTAGCCTCAGTGACGATTCTGTATGTTCAAAAAGCAGTAATCCAACTAGTATTTTATCTTCGCATTCCCACAAGTTTTCTCGAATGAGTAGCATCATCGGAACAATTATAAAATGCCAGGGATAAGGCTACATGAATACCCATCACTTAAACGACACGGTGTAAACATACATGCATACATCAGCACCATAATAATATCCCTAGCAACAAAAAGTGGACTATATACAAGAATGGTTCACGCATGGAAGATAAACTTGGCAGCGTACTAGTTTTTCAACATGGACAAGAAAACTACACCTACAGACGTTTTTCAGGCAGAAACAGTAGCCATTTACAGAGCTATCCAGTTCATCACTCAAATACGCAAATCCAGAGTGCCTGACGGAGGTGTAAACATCCTAATAGCATGCTCTCCTGAGTAAAAGCGCATGCTGGGGTGAGCGGCAACGAAATCCCTAAATATTAGCCACGAAGACAACATCAAGAAGTATTCTTTATCCACAACCAGCACTTTGGCCGCGCTCTTGCTTGAAGAAACAACTGAAACGTAAGGTACAGATTAAATGGCAAACAAAAATGTGAGCAAAATCGCTGCGGATCTATTACATCACATACATAGATGACAAACGCAACATCACTGCCCTAAAATTACCAAGATTTATTTCAGGACACAATCATTTTCTCCAGTATTTTAATGGGCACGGAGTAAGCAACACTGAGCTCTGCAACTACTGGTACCCCAGGCCATGAGTTCTCTAGTAACGAGACAGACGGTAAGATCGCATACAAAATAACAATAAACAAGCCTACTGCCCATTCATGGTAAAATAACGTCATCCGGTGGCAAGGATCAATCAGTATATCAGCTTGCAAAACTCTTCGCCGACCTATACCTCGCTGTATAATTTTTTCCCTTTTTCTTTTCTTTTCTTAACAGCCTAAAGTCAGAATTTAATAGTCATTCGGTTTTTTTCCCAGAAATTTAACCTTCTGCGCTGTTACTGCAACTGATTGTCCCGCAATTATGTAATTCCGAAATTATGCAATATTTATGTAATTATGTCCTGAGCACAACGACAACACTATCTTACAATGTTATTTGATGTAATGCAAGATTTCTGGGGACGCCAGACAATACCACATAACCCACTGGTAGAATAATGGTCACCTCCTGTCCATTGTCAACTGGCCACGAAATTACTCCGCAAACATTAGCGCCAGAGGCCTCGAGTTTATTGATCGTAATGCGAACTTACAGATACCAGCAGAAATACGCATGAGCAGTTCGGATCAATGTGCTTTAAGTTTCCTTGGGAATAAGAAGGTAAGTTTCCTGACGAAATGCTTTTAATCTTTTATTTTTGTCTTATTTTCCATAGTTTTCAAGAAACAGAAAATGAAAAAAGAATAAATTAAAGCATTTCAGTTCTTAGAAAATAATAAAATCTTACAGCTTAACCAAATCAGCCAGCAAAAACGCCTTCGGGAATACCCTCAGATGTATGCTTTCCCGTCTAGTAATTTTATTAGAACAAAAGAAAGTACTTTAATGGAATATCAATGAACACTCTGTTCCCGTATGTATACTACAACAGCGTGGTTATTTCACGAAATTTAACTTAGTTTGCCGTTGTGTCTACTTAGAGTAATGTGTTGCTTAAGTAATGTTGTAACACAATAATAATATTTGCTCGAAATAGATGAAACATTTTGAGACAAAACTTACCTATGATTGTTGATGAATTATCTTGCAAGCTATCGCACATCAGAGAACCCGATTTCATCACAGGAAATAGTTCCGTCATGTAGCGCTTGGCGAGTTCTTTGTGCCCACAAGAATCATAAACTTGCAAACCTACAGAATAAAGAAAGCTTAAAAAAAGCATAAAATTACTCACAGAAACAAGAAAGCAAAACCTAACATTGAAAAGCTACCCATTTACCAATTCAAACACAGTTTTAAGCAATTTTAAAAAAATCAAGTGAACTACAAATATCGTATAAATAAATTTCAGTTACTTTTTTTTTAAATTAAAGTAAGAAGTTTATGAAATACTTATTTATGATATAATCGATAGAATTTCAGTTTCGAAGAAAACCTTTTAACTATGTTAATCATAACATTAAAATTTATAATTTAGATTACGGGAACAAAACAGAAAGAAAAAAAGAATCGACCAGAAAAATGGCAAAAACACTTGATTAAAAGAAATAGATTGAAGGAGTATGTGGAACGCAGGTAGAACTTAACAGACTTCCACAGCAAGCTCTTCAGTATCTCAAAATAGTTCATGATGGATCCAGATTAAGATAGTGGCAGAAATATGACGCTTTAAGTTTGAATACATCAGTAACAATAAATGAAAATTATACGTAGAACGCACGGGGACCTGGGATACTTCCAGATGAAAGACTAATGAAAGAGCCAGAAATGTAGTAATCAGTTCAGATAAAACAAAATGTAGAATAATCATACCTGGAACATTGAATATTTCCAAGAGATGCACGGAACGACTTCAAAAGGGATCGTGATAGACCTAAACAAAAGTCTATGTGGAACGTATACAAGGCCAGAGAAGGTTCCAAGAGAAGTTCTTCACTACTCCAGAAATTACAATGGCTGACAAATTTTAATAATCCAATACATGAAACGTATGAGAAATCGGGGAATGTTTCTAAACAAGTCCTTCAGGGCTACAGATGAAATTATGGTACATCCAGATAAATGACATGGCAAAGGCAGATTAAATGAAATAGGTAGGAGACGCACGTAAATAGCTGAAGAATCTATCAAATATCAAGAAGAAGCTTTTCAGTGCTTTAAAAAAGAATGCAGATCATAACAGACAAAAAATAGATGAATTTATCTAGCTAAGACATGTTAAAGACGAACTTTGCAACGATGAGATTTAATGGATATAAGATCTTTTTGTAACTTAAAAAACTCCTTCTATAAAGAAAAAATTCAAAGGTGTCCAAAGCAGAAAAATATACAAATACCATCAATTTTTTACGATGTTATGTGCTGTTGATTAGCAGGCTTTATACATCATTCACGTATGATTTCATTGCTTCGTTTAATACAGATTCCCAACTACAGATGAAGTTCATGCCTTAGACAATGAAGTACATGAAAAAAAACTGCATCCCCTTCGTGATATTATAATTAGACACATTTTCAGTTAATCTGTAAATGAAATCTGCATTTACTCAGCAGAATTTCTTGACTTACCTAGCTTAACACCTGGGATGAAAGAATCCGTAACAGGAGTGCCACCAAATTCTCCAGACTTCTGATTGAGAGCACTGATGGCCCACCTCAAGGATTCAAAATACTGCACACCTTCCGTGGACGGTTGGCCACATCCGAAGATACCCTGGCCTGGGTGGTGCAGCTGAAGAACGCCACCGACCACCACATCTGCCTCGGATTCAACTTGAGCAAGGTTAGGTTCACTGGAGGGACAAGTGTCTGTTGAGAAGCTCTGGGACATGGCGAGGTTGCAAGTGCCTGCCAGAAGTAGAAGCAGATGCAAAATTTTCTTTCTGGCCTTCGCCATTTTGGCTACTGGAAAAAATAAAAAAGCAGTGTGAGGAAAACTGAACTCAAACATATGCATAATGCTTCAAATTTCATAAATTCTTTTAACTTTTAATACAGAACATTATTTCAATTTATATGATAATATATTAAATATATTAACTGGAATATATAAATCAATTCACAGAAACATAGATATTTGAGCATTAAAAAAATCGCAAGACTAATTTTCATTTCGTTCATTTTCATTAATTAATTTCATTAGTAAGAAAATCACGCTAAACTGCCATTAATATGTGGCGAAATTCAGACTTGCGTTAATGTCACAGAAGTATTTCGTGTGAACATGACAGAGGTCTTCCTTCTTCAAGAAACAAAATTATCAGTGAAGTGAAAAAAGTGGCTTTAAAATAGTTTTCTTCTAAAAGAAGAACAGAACCATAATAGTTTTATTAGATATATGCAAAGGTTTGCTCTAGTAGCAGTAGCAATTTAGATCAGAATTTTGCTCAGTTATGTTTGTTTTTACTCGTGAATATTTCATAGAAGTTTGTCAATTTGTTTCACATCTAAAATGAAGGAAAGCAGCGTAAATACTGGAAACGGAGTAAACGCAGCTTACTTCGTTACATCTTCTGTCTCACGGACTGAAGGAAACGGCGTTTGCCAGAGTCCTCATCTCTTGCTTAAAAGCAAGATTGCTACAAGTGCTACATCTTCTGGGGATTTTGCTGCTTTTTAAAAAAATAACTTATTTTGCCATCACTTACTGATTTCTGAAAAAAATAACCTTCTTGCCACTACTTAATGAGTTTTTGAAAAAAATAACCTGTCTTAAATGCAAAAAAGTTTATTTAAAATTAAATTTTAATTTAATTTAAACTTGCTTTGCATTTACAATCAAAGAAAGCGAAAGAACGATTCTTTTTGTAAAAGTAATGTGTCATAATATTATTTACATTGAATTTAAAATCAACTTATTTTGATCTAAAATTCATAAAGGCAATAAAACGACGTATTCCCTTGGACTTTTACTGTTTTTTTAAAACTAACGTGTCTTATGATATTTAATAATGTAAAAGCTGCTATTACTTCCAGCACGCTTGACTTTTGTCGGATTTAAAAAGGTGCTGCCAAATGAAATATCTTTCAAAAATTAAAAATTCATTCTTCGTGTCTAATGAATTCAACATTATCGAGCGAATGAAAAAGAATTATTCATCCAGAACAAAGTGAGGCAAACGACTGCGACACAGTAACATACCCCATTGCTGTATCAAGCATGGAATGTTTTTGAAACGATACTCATCTCCCGTTTCATAATCAGTCTGAGTCATTCGTTACATCCATCACACACGATCCATGAAAAGACAAGATAATCCCCACAGGAATGGGGTCAGACCCTGCTAAGAGAATCGGCTAAAGTTAATGAATTGAGGGAAACGTTTATGATTGCCCCATACAAAAGCTAAGACTTTCTTTCAATAAGTTTGGAAAACCATATATATTATTTTCAAAATTTAATTTTACCTTAAAAAGGAGACTTCCTTTCAATGAGTTTGAATACTGTGTATTATTTTAAAAATAGGAAAAAGACCATTACATCCATAAATGCGGCTTCCTTCAACAGGTTTAAAGATCATACATGTTATTTTAGAAACAGGCAAAAGTTTGATCTACTACAAAACCGAGATTTCCTTTCTACAGGTCTGAGGATTATACACTAAAAACAAGTAATATTCTATAATTGAGACTTTCTTTCAACAAGTTTAAAGATCATACACATTATTTTTTTTAAATAAGCGGAAGATTATTATACCACGAAGAGGCCCACTAGCGGCCGAGAGGTAAATTCGCTGGTAGTTCGGTCCGGAGTTCGAATCCTGGCGACCGGGCTGGCTGCATGCGCGTTTTCGTGGTTCTCCCCATATGTGACGTGTATACGAGCCAGCTTCCTTTAGAAAGTCCTTCCTCGAATACTTTGCCATAACTAAATGAACCAAACCAAATATTGTACTACGAAACCGAGACTTCCTTTCCATAAGTTTGAAGACCTACGTATTATTTTTAATCTGAACAAAATTATATAACGGAAACTTTTTTTCAACAAGACTGAATATCATACATATTATATTTAAAATAGACAAAATTCTGTTTTACTATAAAGCCGACACTTCCTTTCTACAAATTTGAAAACCATACATATTATTTTAAAAATAGACGAAAGTATACTTTACTTCAAAAGCGCAACTGCCATTGAATAAGTCTGAAGATAATGTATATTGCTTTAGGTAAAACACAATGTTATTACAAATCTGAGTCTGTTCCATATAAAGCTGAGCTTTTCGTCGAATATGAAGATCGTGTGTAGCAAGTAAAGTGTTGGGATGCATTCCATTCTGCACTAAAAGTAATAGTATACGAGATTAAATTAGAAACATTTTAACTGTATGTTTCAAATACGATCCTTATAAGGTTAAATTCCAGTTCCCTCAGATTAAGCTAGTCTATGTAAAAGCCTGCAAGACGAATTCCCATCCCGCCTTCAGCTGCGTACTTGGATGGCTAAAAATGAACAGAATAGTAGTATATTCAATGATGATATATGTAGTTTTCCACTGCTGTTGCAGTATAACAAAAATCGTTCAACGTCGTGGTAATCATTGTTTTAGATGGAGATATAAGTTGAACATTCTGCCACAAGATGGTTTGCCCATTTCCATAACGAGAGCAGTCGTGAATCATAATATTAACTGCGGTGCAAAAAAAGAGCTTAAGCATGCGCATACGTAATGAAACTAAAGGGTAATGCATATGGTCAAAAGTGGA
This sequence comes from Stegodyphus mimosarum, assembly GCA_000611955.2. Lineage (NCBI taxonomy): Eukaryota > Metazoa > Arthropoda > Arachnida > Araneae > Eresidae > Stegodyphus > Stegodyphus mimosarum. Next base: position 201,571 of record KK112848.1, read on the forward strand.
CTGTTATGGTTTCTTTGGAAAGCGAAACAGCTAGTAACACCAATTCACAGACGACTACTGGCTGCACACGGTGAACAAGCTCCTGTGGAAAGAAAACCCTGTTATTAACTTAATTAGAAACTTCGAGCAAGGGAAATTATTAAAGTGTAGTGAAAAGAATAAGCAGGAGTAAATCAATAGCGAAGCATAAAACCAGCCGCAGAACAGTAGATATCCAACTTGATGCTGACAAATCGAAGCTGAGGTGCTTTGTGAAACAGGTATTGGCAGGTATAGGTTTAAACTTACAAAAACTGAGCCCAAATTCAATTTTTTATTGCATTATTGCTGACATTGAAACAGCACTTAAAGAACTGCAGCTTATTGGCATTCAGTCATATCACACTGTGAAAGAAATGTTTAATGTTGTCACATTAATTGAGGTTTACAAAGCTTTGTTTGCTGAAAAATGTTCCGCGTATGAAGAAGTCTACGAAGATTTAAGTCTACGTATATTTGTGAGCAAAGTTTTTCTTGATTGAAGACCAACAAGGGTAAACATAGATGCTTTCTGACAGATATAACAGATGACCCGCAGGCTGTGATGAGAATCTCAACAAGCAATCTCACTCTCGATTTAAAAAAAAAAAAACCTGTAGAAAAGTGTGATACGTTCGTTGCATTTGTCTCATTAAACTGATTTTTAAAAATAAATGTGCTTGCAGCTATAGATGATATGAAATCAGTGCAAAAAATAAATTGAATAACACAGCCCCTATTTTATATAATTTATATTTATTGATTTTGTACAATTTATACCTTTTCTGAAATGCAAAATTAATTAATTAATGCAATCGTTTCAAAAGGTAGCTAACCCCCGCTTTCACAAAATGCTTGGCACTTCCTTGAGACTTGCACACATTTCAATAAAATCCCTTTATTCTATAAAGCTAATTTTAGTATTATTTTTAGTACTTCATTTCATTTCAAAAAATTTGCTAAATTATGTCAACATATAATAAATCATATCAGCAGTAATCGAGGGGGGGGGTACACGTTTGAATCAGGTTGGCGTCTCGTTCGTTTGGTTAGTATGTGTGTGTCTATGTACGTATGTTTTTGTAACCATACAATTGTGTTTTGTCTTATATGTGACTGTGTTCGTCTTTTCCTTAATATTTTGTTTTTATTAACATTCCATTTGTTTTAGTTAGTTTTTATCATTTTCTCTACTCTTTCCTTTTGTGCCGTTTAAGAGGCAGTCTAAAAAAAAAAAGAGAGAGAGAAATGTTGTGTTTTATGAACTAAAATGAAGTTTACATATGAAATTTTACTGAAGGAATGTAATAGACTGCCTGTATTTTATAATTTTATTTATTTATGTTAACTAACTTTTATGTTACTCGGGCCTGAGGCTCTGGTTCTTCGGGAGCTGCAGATTCGTTTGGGGGGCGGCTGGCTCGTTGGTCACCGTTTGTGGTTGAAGTGGGCTGAGTCCTGTGGACAAAAGGGCCGGGGCTCTGCCCACAGTTGGTACCGGTTGGGCGGCACAAACTATTGTAACGTAAGCTTATTACTAACCATTTTGCATGTACTTAAAAGTAATGATGTAAAGCAGTTAAAAATAGCATAGAAACTCCAGTCAGTGTGTAACTGAATCGCAAATTTACTGTGATTATCTCAGTAACAGTATCGTAAATATGAAATCAGATAATGCTTAAATGCGCACATAACTGTCATGATTATATCCAAGTATCTTATGTAACTTACACAAGACAACGTTTGTAATTAACCTATCTATGCTTATACACAAGTCTTATATGCAAATGCAGTATTCATATATGGAAGAAATAACTCCATCTGCCAGGAAGAAATAATCCCTTCTGTCAGGATGATGATTGCTGTAAGACTTTTACAACAAAGTCTGGTCAGCGGATATCCCAAGCGGTGCTCAGTCTGATTATCATCGGGATCGCTACAATATCACTTTATCACTGAGTTTTAAAAATATCAGCAATGATTCTGCATACTCCACTATTCTCAAATGTACATTACTTTACCAAAGTAGCAGAGCTCTGATAAATCATCTAATATGGAAGAAAAAATAGAAGTTTGAATTCTTATAATTCGTTTTCCACTATATCGTCACCTATACAAATCGTATTATGTGTATCGATATCAGAAAATGAGATTTACATCGCTAAAGATTTTATTAACAATCAAATGCAAATTTCGTGCATTTACATTGATACATTTTAAAATACAAACCCGCTTTACTCATCTTTTCCTAAATTGACTCTCCATTCTTTCACATCTTAAAACAACAAAAACAAAGATTCTCTTCATTGTACATCCGAAGGTCCACAGAATGCTAAGTGACAGTCGGAATGTAATAGGAAAATAAAATAAAAAGATAAGCTCTGTCATCTCTTTGTTAGCTAGATTGAATGCATAATTTAAAATACGATTTTACATCCACGTGATCCTTGGAAACAAAATTTTGAAAGAGATTATTAGAAACCCTCTTCCCCCCTCCCGCTCCGAATAAACAAGAAGGCAGAATTAGGTTCTAGTATCTCAACATTCCTCTTCCTCCCTTGATAATCCAGCGTTTGAGGAGTTCATTACGTATTCGTGAAATCCATTTGAATATTTTAAAGGAAAACAAAGTAACCGAAGCGTATTCTTATTTATAAGCAAGAAATACATTATTAACGGTGAATGAACTCTAGCATAAAAACACTTATTCTTTTTTAATTCTTTAAGCTGAGAGAGTTTTAAGCTATTTTTTGCATGCTAAAAGACTTTTTTTATGCTATACTTGCATTTAATGCAGGATAAATAGTATTGAGAAAACGTTTTATTCGGGAAATTCAACTATTTTGCAACTTTGAAATGAAAATACATTAAAAAATCTGTGCTCTGTAGTTTCTATTTGAAGCTAGCATTCAATTAAAAGCTTTTTAAGCATTTAACTTTTACAATTAATGCTGTAACGTTAAATTCAGTTTTACTAAGTCTAAACTTTCTTAGACTGCTGAACGAATTAGTCTTCTTTCCAACTTAAAAAGTTAAAGCAACAACAACAAAGTAAAAACTGAGTTAAAATATTTAATGTCTTTTCAGCTCGAATTTAGCAACACAGGACTAAGAAAAGGAGCAATAAAAACATTTCAGTAAGACAAGGTGAAGTTATCATCCTCCTAAATTTACATTCACGCTTTTATTTAAAACTCAATTTGTTAAGATATTCTGGCGGAGTACACAAAATGGCAGAAGTGAAGTAATAATTAAACATAAGAAATAACCTGCTAATGAAAGAAATCTTATAAAATTTCTTTTCGACATTAAAGGGGCTAAATTATTAATCAGTTGAAGAAACTTGTAGAAACTTGTAAAGTCATTAGGTTATTTGGAAGCACGAGAACTGAAAAATGTACAATGCCCTTGTCGAGACTCGAACCTTGATCTTTCGAATACGAACCGAGTTTGCTAACCTTTACACCAAGAAGACATGCTAGAAAGAGGGAGAAAATACCTTATGTACTCCCCCTTTTAAAGGGCGAACTTGGGATTAGAGGACCCAATCGCCAAATCTTGGTGGTGAGGAATCGACATCCACCACCTTTTAGTTCGGGTGCCACTAAAAATACATTAGGTTATTATAATGCTGAAGATATGCAAAATGAGCAGTGCCCTCGCCGGAATTTGAATCTGGACCTCTCAAAACGCGCCTAGTGTGCTAAACGTTACACCACGAAGGCATGCAGAAAGGAAGGAGAAAATAGCTTATAAACTATTGGCAACACAATAGAAACACTGCCAACAGTTTCACTAATTAAAATTCATTTAACTCCATATAGATTATTGTTCATGGTTGTAATTACCAAATTATCTTTTTAGGAAAAAAAGTAAGTGAACAGTTTTTACTTTTAAAAAATACTTTTTGTTGCAAAGGTGTATAAATACTGTACATATTTGAGTATTTTCCTCTGTCATTTTTTGCCCACCAATGGCTCAGCGGACAAGATTGCTGAACAATGGTCGTTCGATCCAGTTTTAAATCCTGGCGAACGAACTGGTTGCACGGACCACGTGAAAACGATCCAGTTGCTTATCAAATGTTCTCCGCAAAGACATTCCTTCGGTTAAGAAGATTGCTCGAGTACGCTTTGCTTTAATTCAATACAATCCAGTCCAATCCCCCAATTCCTGACGCGTATTCACAAAAATCAGCATTATTCAAAAGTTAGCTCTTGAGAAACTTAATTTCTCTCACTTTTTTATTTTCTTGAAGCACTGTAAATAATTTGGGACCTCCAAAAATTTTCTTATGGGGGAGCAAAGGTAACGCCATCATTCACCTCTTGCTGAAATCAAGGAAACGTTAAATCGAACCATCATAAATCTAGGATCTATGCATTCTTTTTAGTTTACGATTTGGTCGACTGGGTCTGGTACTTCTTCTCAATCGCCCTCTAAGAGAGGGAGAATGTAAGGAGTTATAGTATTTTTTCACGCATGGTCGAAAATGTCCAGCTAGCAAACAGAAGGTCCATGCTTCGAATCCCGACGAGGACACCGTTGATTTCCTGTGTTTCCTGTATCTTTTTGGTCCTACCAAAAAGTGCGGGAAACGTAGGAATGGTGTCCTCGCTGGGATTCGAAGCTAAATTGTATGAAAAGAATATTAAAAAAGCTGGCTTTTGAGACCACTGATTTTTTTTTTCTTTTAAGTATTATTAATAATGTGGACTCTGAAAATGTTTCACGTACAAGGGGATGAGTTCTAGTGACACTACTTTTCGTATTATCTTATAATTAAAAAAAATGAGTTAAACTGTGACAATTAGTCTGAAGTATTACTAACAGGTATAAGTCGAAGCAAGGCCGGCACCTGATTATTTCCGTAGGTATATATTAGGTATCGCCAAGCTTTGCTACTTGTTTATAATAATGCCCATAGTGTCAATAATCAGTGTGGGTGGCAAGTAGGTTACTAAAGCAATTAGATTTGAGTTACACTCTATCCTTACTCTCTGTTCTAGACTCTTCTCACAATATTCACTAAGATGAGTATTTTTATGCAAATTTAAAGGCATGGTAATAAAGGTAGGATATTAATCTTAACTGTAAGATTATTGGAGGTTTCTTCACGTTCGCCGTTGTATCTTACAGCGCGCCATTTACCTTAGTGTCCATGAATGTCTACAATTACTAGTTAATTGCTAAGTCGTGAGAAGTGTTTAACGAGTTAAAGAGTTAATTTAGCCAACCAGGTGCTTATGTTTGAACTTAGAACATTTGATGCGAATAAAATGGAACTTAGTAAGCAGGGAAAGTAGCCTCATCTTGTAATAACATTATGTAACTGGTAAGTTATTCATTTTTGTTGTATTCGTGTTTTAATTTTAATCCACCAAGCCAGAATAAACAAACATTTATTTGATTTTAATTTGACTTGTGTTCTATGTTGACAGTTAAATAGTTTTTAAGAGCGATGATGCACCAACATGTTCAGATAATTCTGTGGGTAGGTATTAGGTTAAATATTAAATTTAAAAAGTTGTTGTTGTTTGCAATCCTTCTGATCTGAACCTACAGCCAGAACAAGTCCACGAATTTCATCGCGGCCAAGAGCGAAAAGGCTGCTGTTGTTGATTTAGACCCGTGGAAACTTTATAAACAACAGAAAAAACTTGCTCAGCTCTGTACGTGGTTTACGAAGTATCTTTTCCGAGGGATGGATTCCCTTCTACCTTCTCGATAAAGCTTTCGGCTAGATATCATTTTAAGTGCCCCCATGGCGCAATGACACTACATTTATACATATCCATACATTTCACTACAGCAGCTATAAAATCATCGTAAATTTGCACAGATACTATTTTGCGTAAATTTGCACAGATACTAGGTTTACAATGAATGAAAAATCATCTTAAATCTAGGATCCGTGCAAGATGAATGAAATATTTTTTACTTAACACATACTGTTTCTTTTTTGTTTACGTATAGGTTAAGCGTAAGCGTAAAGGGCGTCATGGGAAGATAATCTTACCTCGCTGGATGGTCGGCAAGGGAGGGGTGAACGAGGTGAATGAGTGGGTGGAAAGAACGGCGAATTCCTTCCTGACCCAAGATCCTAGTGTCAGTGAACTCACTCACTCACCCGCCAAGAAAAATTTCCAAAACTGGAATGGTGAGTTGCTTTAAATGTCTAACTGCTTTCCTTGCTTTTAAAAAGTAGGAAAGCCTGCCATGAAAATGAAGATGAATACAATTTTATTATTATTATTTTATTTTTTAGAGGCTGGGTTAATTTAGCAACACTTTTCGAAGGTTAGTTTAACTTTATTACTTTGTTTCGCTGTTGAAAAGTGGCTGAAGTTGTTTTGCAGTTAGTTTAGAAGGTCAAGATGTAGTTCACAAACGTTAACCATATTGTTAAAAAATTTTACTGTAGCTGTTACGCTGTTTTAAGAGCATGTGTACTTTTCTCAAGATAAAGAGAATTAAAGATACCGTCCACTTCCAATTTAACAGCATAATACAGAAAGATGTCTAGAATTACTCTGAAGACAATTTAAAAATCTCAGGAAAGCGAAGTAACACATATTATAATTAGGACAAAAATACTACACACAATTTACCTGCATTTTCAAGACTTTAATCCGGAGGATAATTTCATTTTATTTTAAGTGTATAAAAAAATAAGGAATCTGTACGTGCTCCTCGCGTTGTGAAAATGACGCTACCTAGAGCCACCCCATTTTGCATACACACGAAACTTCACCTGAACATCTGCACCAAAAATTTTGAATTACGAATTTTTTTATTTATTTCATATTTCGTATGAATTAAATGAATTTTTAATTAACAAATTCAGCGATTTGAAAGCGAGCAACGGCGATACTGGCGTTTAGCATAAAATATTTTTATCTCCAGCGCGCCAGACTGTTGCCATTTGGCAAAAGGAAGATATTTATTTATTTATTTTATCTTTCAGATTTAATCAACAAAGTCGGTTATTTAAAAGGAATGTACTGCAATTGCCTAAAATAAACTATTTTTATCTTTCCTGCAATAGTTTGATGTCATTCAGTAAAGGGTAAAATATTTAACTTTCAAACTTAATCTGTATATTACTGAGAAAAAAACTAAGCGATTTAAAAGTAAAAAAAGCAGTTCTTAAGAATATTTTTTCGAATTTTTAATTTTATTAATTTAAAGCAACATTTATTTAAATCATGAAACGACTAATTAGAAATATTTTTATGAAATCACATTAGCTGAACCCACTGAAATCATCATATTTTTTTTTCTTATTATACCTTTAGACATCTGACCGCGCAAGCACCTAGCACTAAACATTAAAAAAAAAAAAAAACTTTAAAATTACAGAAATATTAGAACAATTACCTTTTTAGTTATTTCCGTTTATTTTGATACTTTGTAGAGTCATTGGGTTATTCTGAAGCAGGAGAATTGAAAAATGTGCAACACCCTCGACAGGACTCGAACCTGAACCCTCGAATACGCATCGTGTGCGTTACCGTTACACCACGAAGGCATGCTGGAAGAAGGAAGAAACTACCTTATAACTTCAGTTTTATGCATTTCAACTTCTTCCTTTTAGTTCGGTACTTTGCTGGTACTTGAAACGTCATATTCTTGCTTGTTAGCTATCTTCTTTCTTAAATATAAATTGAAATACTATAATTTCTGGAAATCTTTTACAAGTCACTTTTGAATAATAAATCGAACCTGAATGTTCCAGAAATTTCACAGACGAACGATATCGATAAAAAGAGCGAAGAGGATGAGTTAGTCTCCATTCGGCGCAATCTTGAGGGGCAGAGGAATTGCAATCTTTAAATTCTCTAATTAAAATATACGAAATTTTTTAAAAAATGAAAAAATTCATAAATATTTCACTTCTTTTCTCAAATAATATTTATCAAATTCAAGAGACAATCTTAAACTGTTGAGTAATATTGAAATTCACCTGGAAAAGAGCATCAGTTTAAAAACTGCGGCATTTTTTCTTTGAATACAAAATGATATAAAAGAAAAGAAACTAAATTATAAAAAGAAGCTATTGCTGTTTAAAAAGAATTCAAAAAAAAAAAAAAACACCTCTTAATGAGGCATTTGGATTCTACAGCGACAGTGGCAACAGCTTCTGCTATTTATCCTTCTTGACAAGGGAGTGGAACCTGTTGCCATACATACTCAAAAATAGAACCCCCTGTTTTTGTGTTATATTTTTCTTTTAAAATTTGGTTGTGTTTTATAAAAGAAAATTTCATTTATCAAATTGGTTGGAAAGTTTAATTATCACAGTATACAACACTGCATTTTTTGAAATATTTATATATACAAAGAAGATTGGAAAAGGTGGACGTCCACTTCCCCCCCTCCCAAAAAAAAGCATCTAAAATCAGAGATCTTTATTAAAAACTCGGAAAAACAATAATTTTCGCCCTCAGTTTTCCAAGTGGCAACAGACTCGCAAACTGGAGATGAAAGTCTGCTTTATCTCGAAAGTCTGGTAATAACAAATTTGTAACTTTTACAAAATCTATACATATAAAGAAGAATGTCTGTTTGTTCCTAGTCTTAATTTCTGATCAATTATGATCAATTACAATTTTGTAATTGATCATAATTGATCAGAAAGTATCTAAAATCAGAGATATTAATTAAAAACTCGGAGAAACAATAATTTTCGCTCTCATTTTTCCAAGTGGCAACAGTTTCGCAAACTGGAGATGAAACTTCGAAAGTTTGTTAATAACAAATTTGTAACTTTTACAAAATCTATACATATAAAGAAGAATGTCTGTTTGTGTGTTTGTTTGTTTCTTCGCGTTATTAATTTCTGATCAATTATGATGAATTTTTTGCCACATTTAATCGACTGAAATTGAATGTAGGTGAAATATTGGATGGAACTTGAGCTTTTGCGACCATTTGATTAGAAAGACGAAAATCATTAAAAACTGCGTGCCATTGTTGCTGATATAATGAGAGAGAATAAGCTTATTTTTCTATCGAAATTTTTTGTGTGGGTTCTATATCGCATCAGACTGAAATATGTATGACTATGAATCGTATTTTGTGCATCGCTATTAGAGAAGGATTACAGCGGTATTGTTCTCTCTGTTCTTAGATGCATTAGTCTCAATCTAACTTAACTGGCATCGGGGACTTCCACCAGTACTAAATAACCAAAACATGTATTTAATGTGAATAGTAAACTTATTAACTACTTGTATTTATATTATCTACATCTATCCAAGTGATTTCATCTTAGGCCTGATTCGAGTGCACTGGCCATTGTCATGTTGAAAACAAATAGATAGTAGTTTATTGTTAACAATGCCAACATTCGTGTTTGGACCACAACCTGTGATTTCAAGAAAATTTGAAAGGAAGGAAGAAAAACTCCTCAAAACTGTTATAGAGAAACTATTCATCTGCGTCTTTATTCCTTAAATTTATCCTAAAATGTAATCAAGATTGTCTCGTTTAAAATCTGATTTTCGTTATGCTTTTCGCATAATAACTGTTTTGTTACCTTTATCAGTCATTTTTATTCATCGTATACGTTACACTTTTAAATCTTCTGGTTATTTTCTACTAAGAAAATAAAAACTTTTCGCAGATATTGTTCTATATATCAATGCAGATGCAAAATGGCAAACATGCAGCTCGTTTCATTCGCCTGAAACGCAATTTCAACTCACACATGCTACTATCCATCAGAATCGACGGTAATAACTGTCGCGATCTGTCCAAACAATCAATAAACTCAGCCAAATCACAATGCACATGCGAAAGCCTTATCGACAAATTCTTTGTTCCAAATCTCGCACATACAAGCACAATACCGTATGCGTCAAATTCCAATAGTCGCGTTCGTAGCACTGTTGGTGTCAATGAGTAACTGAAGACAGAAAACACTGGAACTTGGGTGTTTGCGATTATATAATTATTAGATTCCATTACAACAATGGAGTAATTGTTAAGCTTTGAGTAAGGCACATAAATGATAATCGAATTGATTTTGTTTCAGTCCTAGCCAGGAACAATATTGCATTTCTGTAACTGGAAGGTAAGGATAGAAATTAAATTAACTGGAAGGAATTATGCGCAGAATCTGATGATTTTAAGATCGAAACTATTTCCTATGTGAAATGTAATTCAAGGAGGCATTTATTTATTATGCAAAACTTTCTACGGAGGTATTTATATGGTAGGATAGTAACTTTAACAGAGCGAATTTCCGCTTACATTCGGAAGTTTGAGAAGATTTTCTCAGATTCCGTGAATACCACATTTTTTTTCCCACTAGAGTGAAATAAATCCGCGATTTCAAATTTTTAACTATTATTATTATTTTTTTTAAAATTTCTGCCATGATTATTGGATTATGGTTTAAATTTAAACCATTTTTATACTGCTTTTTGTTAACAGTTCCAGTAAAATACACTGCAAAGTTACAGTTCGAAAATCGAAATTAGAAGACTGAACTCTGAATTATCTTAAGTGTTAATAAATCTTTGGAATTTTAGGGAGAAAAAATGGTTTCTGAAAGCTTTATAAATTCTTCTTACATTTCCTGTCAATATGCTGAACAATATATTGTTGCGAAATGCCCAGCTGCGGTGAAATAACTCGTCCCCAAATCAGGGTTACGGCACCAGAAAGTTGCAGGAAAAGACAGGGATGCCACATTTGGAGCGAAATCGCTTATTTGGTGATTCGAGACAAAACTGCCAATATGCCACAGACGGAACCAGAACATTTTAGAACGCATTCTTAGAGATTTTGTCAGGAATATTCTCGAAGGTACGTTAAAGCTGTATATACCCTGCCTGTACGCTGAGAAAGTAGTGTCATTAGTTTTGAGATTAGCTTGAAAGCTATCGACTGACTCGGGAGCTGCATTTTAGTGCTTTAGCGTGAAATTGTTTTTACTGTTATAACCTGAAGGCTGCGTTGCTGATTGTTTCAACGGGTTTATTGTGTGGTTTTTCGACGAGTGTAAACGTGTCTTTGGAATTGGCCTGTGTAATACTGGCGAATAAATTGCATTTGATTCTTCATCAAATGTTGTCATCAATTAATCCAAATCCACGAATCCGTAGAAGGCAACAATATAGCTATTTAAACCAAAGAGCTACAAAAGAAAAACTTTGTGTACGTACAGTAAGTGTATCGTATAAAATCACATCCAATCAAAGGTAATCTTGATCTAAAATAAAGATGAGGAATATTAATTAATTGTAATCAGCGCGAACTGTATACATTTGTAGGCCTAATTTCGAAGGTTAAATAGAATTTTCTCCTTCCGTTGCAAGCATTATAAACTAACCAAACTAAATAAACACGTAAAGATATTATAGCGACAAGAATAAGCATTAGTTGCATAAATTTGCAGGACTAGTTTCCAAGGTGAAATAGAACTTTTTTTCTTCAGTTGCAACAGTGAATAATTATCAGAATTTGGCTAGTTTGTAAATTTAAATTTGAATAAAAACAATATAATTTTCATTTAGTTTTGAAAGTTGTGTTTAAAATGTTATTAACAGTTAACTTTAAGTTAATTGCAATTCCTACTGCTATCTTATTTCTTCTTGGTTGGTCTCGATATTCACTCACACCGCAGGTTCATGCAAAGTGAACGGTAAGTTAAAAATTAGGAAGTTCATCTTAACTATGAAACCCTTTGGAGCTTGTTCTATGATTCTGCCTTCTTAGACTGTAAAATAGCTTGCAAAACTGTGAAAGAGATATGGAAAAGTTTGCCTAAGGTAAATATATTTTTTTAAAGTTAGCTTTTTTATTCCAAGACTAGTTTATTAGTAGAATAGAGTTAGAATATTGTTGTAATCACTTCATAACCTTAGCATAAAGCAAGCAACCTGTTGTTCCGAAGTTTGATGAGAAGCACTCAATTTTAGATTACTGTGACTTTAGTTTTGTGACAAGTAGTACATAATATAGCTAATGGTGAGTTTTTACCTTGTGTTTAGTAATTAATTAGCACGAGGAGAGATAGCTCACTAAGTTCTAATTTAACTTCTGTGCTTAACTTTCTGTCTTTGGGTGTTTTTCGAGCAAGTTCTAAATTTAAAATTACCCCCCCCCCAAAAAAGCACACAGCGAAGCTCAAATCTCAGCACATTTCTAATATCAATAAAATTCTTTGTTAGTTTCTTAAAAATTCCCTCTCTGACTTTAATTCTTGAGAAATTTATAGCATATTTAACACTGTGGTTAGAGAAATATCGACCAGATTAAAAACTGCGTTAAAGTTTCGCCTTGTGGAACACGAATCTCATATCTGAAAAACAGAAATAAACAAATCTTCGACAACTAATCAGAGTTCGAATCTTAATCAGAATTTTGACTTTTGTCCTGTGAAAGTTACACATAGAGCATTATTAATGAGTTAAATTTCTTTGAAATTTCTCACATTCATCAACATTTGTCTTCTTTGACCAATGACATTAATTCCAATCCCCTCCTTCATAATGCTTTTAGAATTCTATTTCGCGTTTCGTTACGATTTCCTTCGACAGATGGCGATACTTTCGTGTTCGCTCTCTTCCTCTCATTGTCTTCGATGTGAGTACGATCGTTGGTGCTCTCAATTTTACAGAATTTTTTTCCTTCTGAAGAAGAGAGATCTATCTCTGTCTGACCTCACTCGACATTGACAGAGTTTTGCGCAAAACTTTTCCATTTTGAATTTTTGAAGTTCTAAATTATTTACGCCATAGAAGTTATATTATTACACAATACTTACTATTTGTGTTATTGTTTCATTTCTACTTTTCTAAATAACGCGAAATACGTACGCGAAACTTTTTTTTAGCCTAATTTTTAAACATAAACATAAACCTATAAACTGAGCTAAAATATTATTCTGAAACGAGCAAATGCCGGAATAAAAGGTACAATGATATTCTTGTGAAAATGAATACTGAATACAAAGTATCACGTGCCGCAAATGCAAGAGATGCAGTTATTAAGGACAGAAAAAAGTGTTTCGCTCTTTGAGAACTTTCTTTTTCCAAATGAAGATAAATGAGAATACCTTCGCACAGAAGAAAAGTTTCAGAAACAAAGACTGATCTATTTACAGAAAATGTATTCACACATTACGAGATTTCTTAGAAAATACATATCCTTGTTTAAAGGCATAGGTGGTCCTTTGTTTATGACCCACTTTTTGAACTTAAAGGGAGGATTTCCAAAAATGAAACTATTGCGTAATTTTTACTTACACTTTTCTAAAAAAAAGGAAGTTCTTTTCGTTCGCCATTTGTTAAACAATTTGTAAATATAGCCGAACATATTTTTCTTGTGTTGCAAGAAATTAACATTGGTTTAAAAAACGAGGTTTTTAAATACAATAGAAAACAAGCATAAATCGAGGTATTGCTAGTTTGATTCGGGACTACGTGTTTATAAAGTGGCGCCACTTTAAATACGCGGCGAGCCGAAAGTCCTCTCTTGTGGTTTGGTGGCAGGGGAGAGGGATGAACCTGTCTCCCCCCCCAGGTGCTTTCCATCAAAATGGGGGGGGGGCAAACTGAGCAAAACCGCACTGTCACCTGTTAGGTGCTAAAGAGTGTTGCTAACGACAAGCGTAATCTTGCGCCCCTTGCCCTTAGGAATTTCGTGGGCTTGGGCTGAATTCGTCAGACAAGTGAGCATAAGCAAGAGCAACTGAGTTAATTAAGATTGCTAAATGCTGAGAATTCGACCCAGGTTCGTTGCTTTATGTAGTTTTCCTCATGCGTAACGTGAATGAGGGCCAATTAAATGAATCATGAATAAAAAAATTTCATTCGCCCTTAGCAGAAGAACCTCTTGTGCTTTACCATATTCAAATAACCTAACCTACCCTTAAAATAAACCCCCTGATTGGAATGTATTTATGGAGACGTTTTTCAAAATCCTTGAAACATGTTTCGTGTTTGTTTTAGTGAAACTTTGCAGAAGTTTCAGTTTTCATTCAGTCGAAATTTTCTTTTATTGCATCAGTAACTTCAAAGCAGTGACCACGAAACAGCAAGTCTTCATGATAGAAATAAGGAAAAGTCACACAGTGTCAGATCAGGTGAATACGGGGCTAGAGCAGCAGTATTTATTGAATCTTCGGCCAAAAATTCAATAACATTAAAAGTATTTTGCGAGCATTATCATAGCGCAACATTAGTTATCCCTCCACCAATCACGTTGTTTTGTCTACAAAGGTACAAAATCGCTAACGCTGACGCATTGTCAATACAAATTTCGCAAATATTCAGGTAATATTCTATGCTAACAGCATGTCCAGCCAGTAGAACTACAACGACAATCGAAGAACATTCAATATTAAGTGGATTTTTGACCTACTGTGACACGGACTTAATGGAACAAGTGGAAAAAAAACGTAAGAAACAAGTGGAGATCCTCTTTTTCCGCGCAAAATCTAATATAAATGAAAGCTCAAGCAAACACCACGCTTTCTAGATACTTCAATGGGCCTTGTCAGCGGCAGTTTCTTTCTGCTCTAAACTTGTCGCTTTTCACTCTCTTTTGAACTTCTTTCTGTCAGTTGTTCAGATGTTCGTACATCGAAAATACAGATGCATGATTCATCACCAGTTTCAAGAAAAATCTCTTTGAGGAAGGACCTCCTGGGCCAGATGAGCAAGAGCAATTGTTAAAAAAATTCAACGTTTTTTTGAAACAACTCGAAATGCGACATGCCATAAATCCAACAAATAGCTTCCGAAAACTGCTTCACGGATTCCAAATAATATAAGTACTTTTTCAGTGCCCATCATTAGTTGAAGAGTATAATTTATCGTTGACACATTATTTGCCTTCCATAACCAATTTATACCATTCAAAAGCTCTTGTTTCTTGATGAAATGTTGTCTACAGGCGCGATTTGCAGCATTTTAGATGTTTTTGTAGCAAGAATTCCGCGCGAAAAACTAATTTGAATCCTACTCTTTGCTCAGCTACATGGTTACTCAGCTACATTCAGCTACATGGTTACTCAGCTACATTCAACTACATGGTTACTCAGCTACTTTCAGCTACATGGTTACTCAGCTACGTGGCTTTCTGAAGTCGCCAAATCAAAAATTGTTCATTCACTGAAAACAAATTTATTTACAAACGATTTAGAAGGAACAGAAATATTAGTTGTTATGAAGAAGCTTAGTTTACGACCCTGGCACAGGTAATTTAGTCAATTCTAGCTTATGACGAGGCATGAAAAACACGAAATGCGGGAGTGTAATTATTAAATAATAAGGTCAGTTTCTACGTAATGGAGATGGGACTAAAAACAGATTTTCTCGAATAGGATAATCCAAATTAGAATCCGAAAAGTTTCTCGAATCTTTCGAATCCTTCATATAAGAGAAAAAAAAAAGGAGAGGAATGTATTTTTGCTTAAAGTTGAGAGCTTTTAATCAAAGTAAAATCTGAAATTTGATTTTAATGAAAAGTAAATTTAAGAACATAGTTCCTAAAAATACTCGTACATTTATTAAGAACATAAAAACGAAATTTAGCACATGAAGAACATAGCTACATTTTGTGAAGCTTCAGTTTCATTTTCTCAGCATAAAACTATCTTCATTCTCCCTTCGAAACAAAAAATATTGGCAGCTCCTTCCCCCAAAAAAGGACAAAAGGAGGGGTAAATTTTAAAGAAATTAACAAATGAATTTATCTTTATCGAAAAGGTGTAGAGTAACTTCTAGTGTTGCCGGCGGATTAATGAATTGGCGGGATATTGGCTCATACCGGCTAATACAAAGTACCGTAAATAGTACACTAGTGATTCTGCCTGAATTTTCTTCATCATATGCTTGTAACTTTGAAACATAAACTCATTTGAAGTTGGTTCAATTATTCTAAATACACTACATGTATATCCGAGAACATACTACACTTTTTATTGGCATGTTCGATGACTTCATTAACGAAAGCAATGCCAACCCAGAAAGCTTAGATAATAACAAAGGGTGAACGTAATTCTCTCAGTAATCCCTCTTCTTTCAGTAAGTAGCAAAAGAGAGAAAAGAATCGTCTGGTTATCTGCCAAAGGTGTGACAGATCGATACAAAGGGGAGATAATAATTGTTATGCCCCTAATCACTTCTTGAAACAAAGGAACACTGGAATGGGAAGGTGGAGCGGCGGAAGATGATGACAATTATGTTGTCATCGCATCATTTTTAACAGATCTCTCATATGTCATCAAAACGGGTGAAGGAAGAATGGGGCAATTAGGCTAAAGCAAATAAATGATCAACTCATGCAGGCGAGGACGGGGTCCATATGAGCCACTGCCCATTTTTCTGTCTTTATTATTATTTTTTATTTCTTATGTTTAATGATCAATTTCAGAGATTTAAAAAAGGAGATTGCTTTAAATGCGCTTTCTGGAGCATTTCCTAAGCATTAAACAGGGTTTATATTCTCCCATCTTTCTTCATGCCTTCATGGTGTAATGGTAGCACACTCGACGCTTATTCGACAGGTCCAGGTCGAGTCTCGGCGAAGGCATTGCTCATTTTTCATGTACTCCTACTTCAAAAAATTCCTAGTAACTCTACAGTTGCACAAGACCTAAAGTGGTGGACAATAATTCGTCACCACCAGGATTCATCACCCCAGTCGCCCTTTAAGAGGCGGAGTATATAAAGTATTTTCTCCCTCTTTTCTGCACGCCTTCATGGTGTAACGGTAGCACATTCGGCGTGTATTCGAGAGGTCCAGGTTCGAGTCCCGGCGAGGGCATTACTCATACGTATCTCTGAGCAAGTCTGTGTCACATTGTCCACAAAAACATCGCGGACGAAAACGTTGCGTCGATGACACGGCGATTCTCTCACAAAATGCATCTCATGGCCCAGTAATACAATCACTCCAAAACCACATCCACACACTAGAGTCCTGGCTCACTGCTTGGAAAGTTAAGATCAACGTAAACAAGTCTGAGGCAGTCTTGTTTACCAGAAAAAGAAACTATGATGAAGATCTACGTGTCAATATGTACGGCACACCTATCCAGTAGACTAGGCAGGCCCGAAACCTTGGTGTCACTTTAGACAAGCTACTCACATAGTCTCCCCACATTACACAGCTTAGTGATAAGCTCCGAATTCGTAAACGAAGGTCGGAACTCCTTTCTAGCTATAGAAAACAAATTACTCATTTATAAGAACCTTTTGCGTCCCATACTCACCTATGCCTGCCCTGTTTGAGGATATACCTGTGAAACGCACATGATTAAATTATAAACCTTACAGAATATTGTACTTAGGCAAGCGGCTAATTGCCGTTGGTTTATCAGAAACTCGGCAATTCACCGTGAGCTTGATACACCTGAATTACATACCTATATAGCTAAACTTGCAAAGAATTTTTTCATGAGTATTCCTAAGATCGGAAACAGCACTGTACCAGTGCTGCACTATGATTACGTTAATGATGCTAATCGTAAAAGACCGCTTGCGGTCCTCAGATACTTGACTAATAATTGACTTAAGTAAACATTACATAACTATGCTAATTGTAATGATCTACGGTCCCTTTCTTTTGTTTCTTTTTGTGTACTTATTGCTTTGTACTATAATGTAAATATTGTATATATGCTACAGCTTACATCTACCTATTCTGTACATGATTATTTTGTAAAATTACTGTTTGAGCCTAAAGACATTTCTTCCTACTACCAATAATTGCTACATCAATGCGCTCTGTTATGTTCGTCGCGGCCTGCACTGCAGGTGAAAGTTTCGCATCGGACTCTTCTCATGTGTATCCCGTGCTAATAGACTCGGCTAATCACGTCCAATATCTTCCTACCTATTTTTCAACTTTTTGAATTTATCACGGACTCGAAAATCGATAATATGTTCTACCGGGTTAGCGAAAAACGCGGGCAACCTACTAGCGAACGACTTGAGTTTGCCTGAGCCGACGAAAACGTCGCGGTGAAAAGAACGTACGGGGAAATTGCTGTTGGAACAAAATTTCACGAGGAAAGGAAAGCAGGAAGAAAGCATCATGATAGAAAATAAAGCGGTCCAAAAATGTCGCAGTTTAAAATACCGTAGTACAAAATACCGTGGGAAAACATAAAGCCCCTAAAAGTCATTGCGTGATGATAAAATCGAAGACATGCCTTTTCTGAATGAAAATAATTTTGAATATTCGTGTAACGATTTGTGAGAATAAAAATATGGTATATTTTTACCCTCTCTATTTCACGTTTTGGTATCAAAGAACAAATTTTTACTGAAAATGCAAGAAGAAAATTAAAACATTAAAAATCTAGAAATTGGTAACAATTAATGCAGCAATTATAGCAGTTAATAAAATTTTAAATTTATGTCGTTCTTTCTTTTTAATACTATAATTTTTATGAAAATCTTATTTATAAAAGGGGTTAATTAAATAATGGCTGTCATTAATTAGCAATATATGTTTAAAATTCTATTAACTATTATTCGTAACATCAATTTTTACTAATTTCCAAATTTTGAGAGCTTAAGTTTCCTTCTTGCTTTTTTAGTAGACATTTGTTAGTTAATACAAAAGATATGAAATATATAAGTAAAAACACTACTTATTTTTTGTGTTCCCAGATCATTGGGCGAAATTTCATTAAAAAACTTATAGTTATAAATTGTATGTCTACGATGACTTGTAGGCGACGTCTAGTAGCTGTGTACGTTTGTCTGCGACGATGATTTTTACCACGATATTTTGTACTACGATGTTTTAAAAGTGCGCAGTTTTTTCCCCGCACTATTTTCTACCCCGATGTTTTCTAAAAGCGATGTTTTCTCTTTCCTTTCTTTCCCCCACGATGTTTGTACAACAATGTTTTCTCTCGCGCTGTTTTCGTCCGCGGTGTTTTCATATGTGACCCATGTCAAAAGCCAGAACACCAGTTATGATGCATTGTTTAAGATGCTCCAAAGTTGCAGGAAGGAGAGTCAAAAACAAATCGTCTCTTGATGTTTGTGCACAAACAGTAGCGAAATGGTGACACGAATCTAGATTTCTTGTTGGTCAATATGGGGAAGCCATGTTCTAGTTTACTGAATCCATCGCGAAGGTATATTCTAAATTGATACTGCTTAATAATCTGTGTAATATGTTTGGAAATATTAAAGCACAAATATTGTTGCTCGTTCCCTCGAACAGTTCCTGTAAATATCAAACTCTGTTTCTCATAAATATCCATCATTCAAATGATATTTAATTTTCCATGTTCTTCTCACTTATTGTTATTCAATCACATACTGTGTTATGAAAATTTTCACTTTTGTCATTATCCCCTAAAGTTTTGACCAGACCATCAATTCTGTTACACCCTGTATAATATTTCGTTTTTCTCTCCCTTCGGAGAGGAAGGAAAAATATTTTTTTTATGTTTATTTTTCGTCCTTTTCACTGCACTTTAATACATTGTAATCATTCCATACGCAAGCTTCAGAAAAGGAATACATTTTTTTATATATGGCGACATTCGAAAATCGACTCATGCAAAATTCATGCTCGTACACACTGGGAATAGCAACAGTGAATTTCCGTTTGGAACTCTTTCGAAAATGATGTTTTATGACATCACTGAATATCTCACCAGTCGCCGAAATAGTCTGAAATATCGAGTACTTATGCGCAGATAAAATTCCAAACACATAGAGTGATATCAGAATGAAGCTTAGAAGGGCGAGCAAAACTTATAATTTAGCAAAGTGGAAACTTTTTAACTGGACGTAAACCTCTGTCGAAAATTCGAATCTGCAGTTAGCGGTGAAAAAGATAGAATTTATTACGTGCAAAACTTAACAGTAGATTGCATGACCCTTATTTTTAACGACACGTAATTTTAACATGTTTTATTTCCCTTTGTGTGGTTGGATACTTCAGAAAGCTGAATGCATGATGCTGAAGTTCTGTTTAAAAGCATAGTCCAGAATACTACGTAATTGTAAGATAAAAATAAAAGACAGTTTTCTAAAAATACGTTATTTAATCGTGCATTTTTCAGCCTCGCGTATCCTCCCACTATCGTTTTGGCACAAGTTTCGGAAAAGATTTATAATATTTACGTAATTTCCCCCTTCTTGAAGGCATTCAGAAAGCGAGTTTCTCTAAATTTTAAAACGGGTTTTTATGTCTTTAGCTAATCTGCATGAAATAGTTGTAGAACATCAACAATATAAAAGTTGTTTAAGTGGTATAAGGTATTTCTCCCGCCTTCTTCGTATGCCTTCGTCGTATAGTGGTCATCCCGCTCGACGCGTAACCGAGAGGTTCGTGGTTCGATTCCCGGCGAAGGCTTGCTCATTTTTCATGTCTCCTGCTTCGAAATAACCTAATGTCTCTACAGTGGTGGTAAGCCTAACGAACCCTCATTTGTTAACATTTGGAACTTAGCGCAATAATGAAGTCAGTTTCTGCACCAACTTCAGTGCCTTTTAGCCGAGTGGGAGCAAAATTAAACGTTCAATTTTGTGCACCGAACATTCTGCCTTCTTGCCCGCTGGCCGAATTGCTTATTTTTGCGTAGAAACTCTAATTGTAAATTTTTTTTTTTATTTTAAATGCGTTGTTTTATGTTTTTCTGTATTTTCCATTTTCTAATAAAGGATGTTTTGAGTCTTTCTGTACTTTTCATTTTTTAATGAAGGATGTTTCGAGTTTTTACGTATTTTTGCTTTGTCGCGAAGTGAGAACTGAATTGATTTAATGAGAAATATATCTCTAATGAAATTTGAGAAATTAAGTTTACACGAAGTGCAGCAAAAAATATGTAGAATTTAATAGCCCGTGCAAGGAAGTCATGTGGCTTCCACATCATATTTTCTAAAACATTATAAATTTTGTAACAGATTATCATTTTAGCAAAGAAAGTTAAAAAAATAGAATAAACAGAAATAAATTAGCAAAAAACTTAATTTTACTTACTTTGCTAAGAAACTAGCGGAAGTATCCGATGCCTGTTAAGTTAGATTGAGAGTAATGCATCTAACAACAGAGAGAATAATACTGCTGTAATCCTTCTCTAATAATGATGCAAAAAATACGATTCATAGTCATACATTTTTCAGTCTGATGCGATATGGAACCCACATAAAAAAAATTCGACAGAAAAATAAGTTAATTTTCTCTCATTACATCAGCAGCAATGGCATGCAGTTTTTAATGATTTCCGTCTTTCTAATCAAATGGCTAATCAAAAGCTCAAGTTCATTTCGATATTTCACCTATTTTAATTTTAGTCAATTAAATGTGGCAAAAAATTGATCAGCAATCAATAAAGCGAAGAAACAAGCGCACAGACATTCTTCTTATAAAACTTACAAATTTTTGATTAACAAACTCTACGATTTGAAAGCGAGCAGTAGCAACACTTTTCGAAATAAAGCATTTTATCTCCAGCGTGCGACACTGTTGCCACTCGGAAAAATGAGTGCGGAAATGAGGGGTTTCAAAGTTTTTAATTAATATTTCGGGTGATTAAAGCCGTACGAAGATGGAAAGAGCCGAAATGGTTCCCACGAATTTTTGGAATCTGGAATAATGTATTTAATGTTTGGCAATGTTATTTTTATTTCATCGTAAAATTTAGAATTTTTTTGTTAGTAAACTGTGGGATATGAAAGTGAGCAGTGGCAATAACACTCGAAGTAAAGCAAATTTTCATCTCAAACTTGCGAGACTGTTGCCACTCGAAAAAATGAGGGCGAAAATTATCGTTTTTCCGAGTTTTTAATTATTAACTCTGATTTTAGCTACTTTTTTTCAAAAAATCCCTAAGTCTAAAGAGGCTTTGTCCATGAAAGGCTATTGTTTTCATTTCGGCATTTTGTGTCGAAAACATTAAATGCCGGTTCACTGTTGCCAGAAAATATTGCAGCCCTGTAGTTAAAGGAATTTACATAATGAAGAATGTGCATAATGTATGCATGTTTCTCGCATTGTGATAAAACGACGGTACCTAGAGCCATCGAATTTTGAATGATGCAATCCTACTTCGAATATGGGCATCTGGAAGCCCAAATTTGAAACTTGTTTTACTATCGATTTCATATTTTGGTAAAACTTTAACGAATTTTTGATTAACAAATCCAAGGATTTCAAAGCCAGCAATGGCAACGTTGTACAGAAAAAACATTTTTATCTCCAGCGCATGAGACTGTGTATCGGAAATTCTAAAGATATGCTCAATTTAAAATTATTTTGCAATATTGCTTTTGAACTGAATTTTATGGTTTAAGTGCGATGAACATAATACTTAATAAATAAAAGTAGCATACAAAACGTTAAAAAAAACTCCGCTTTGGGCGTAATGTAAAATCTGAAAGTTTTCAGTTTTTTTTTCGGGGGGGGGACAAAAGTGGACGTCGACCTTTTCCAAGACCCAGAAAAGAACAGTAGAAAGTTTGGTGATGATAGCTATAGTAGTTAGGTTATTAGCGAATACACACACACTTTCTTCATATAGGTAATATCCCTATGACATAACTTAATTTTACTTTGCTTGGAAAAAATTCTTGTAAAATAAAGATTTTTTAGTCCAAAGGGATTTAGTCCCGAAGGACTATTACTTTCGTTTTGCGATTTTGCGTTGATTCACTCTTCAAATTGTTGCCACTAAATGTTATCGCTCTGCATTAAAGTTTAAAAAATGAAAAATCTGCATAAATGTATGCATGTTATTATTATTATTTATTTTTTTTTTTTGACGTAGCTTTCTCTTCAAAAATCGTCTGCGTGCGTTGCACGGGAAAATAAAAAGGAATTTTAATTACAGTTCTAAATAAATAGCCAAATAAATGTGAAATTCGTAACAATAATATCTAAAACTTTAAAAACATTTTTATCCCCAGCGCGTGAGAGCGTGTACCGAAATTTCTAAAGATATGCTCAATTTAAAATTATTTTGCGATATTGCTGTTGAACTGAATTTTATGGTTTAAGTGCGAAGAACATGGTATTTAACAAATAAAGGTAACACGCAGAATGTTAAATAAACGTCCCTTTGGGCGTAATTTAAAATCTGAAACATTTCAGATTTTTTTTTAAATTTGTTTTTAAAATAATACAGAACGCTTCTTAACTTTCTCCATTCAAGCGAAAACCTGATCACTTAATAATGATAAAATAAACCAATTAATTCGTCATATCTTTTGTTGAATTTCCTTGTCCAGTTTCTGCACTAATTGCAGTTAGTATAATTTGAAAGAAAAATAAAATGCGGGAAATAAAAAAGTAGAAGTGGAAGTACTACCATTTCCTGATCTGAAACATAAAACTCCTAAATAATAAATTTAATGAGCATACTTTTAGTCCAAAACTCTAAAAAGAAATCTAAACCTAACAAAAGCTACACAGTATATATGAAAAATTGAAAAAGATTGCATTCAGCTGCATTAGAAAGGGAAAGGAAAAAAAAAAGCATAAGTTTCTTTAAAATGTAAGTTCTTTTAAATAATTGCGAACACTAACAATGACTAAAACGAATTCGCTCCAAAACAATGGCAATGGTCGACTCCGTGTAGGCATTCAGTCAAGTAAATAGTGTTTCATTTGATAACGTTAAAGACCATTACGTCACTATCGTTAGGGAATTTATACGATGGCGGGTGGCAGCAAGAAATAATTAGAGGATATGAAAAGCAAAAGCAGTGCATTAATGTACCTAAAAGTTTCCGCGTTTTTATTCAACACATAATACTGCTTTGTAACAACTCTGCTACAAAACATTTTCGAGGCCGCGTAAAAAAATATCCTGAGTGCAAGTTTTTTAAAAACTTTGCCATTAGCATTTGCTTTCTTGTATCTTTTGTTGATGTATATTTACCATTATTGTTTGAATCGAAAGATTATATTTATACTTAAGCAAGTTTCTGTTTCTTTTCGAAAGAATAAGATAAAGTATTCTGGAACAGCTTTCACAGTTTGGTCATTTATCTTTGTTGAAGATAATTAATGAGTTCTATACCTTCTTTGTAATGGAGATAAACCTTAAGGCTATTCTGGAAATTCTTTTAACCAAGTAGATTTGTTCGGAACTGCAGATTTATTTGGAACGTATAGAAACGTCTACAGATTTATTTGGAACGTACAGAAAAGTAGAAGTAATTAATTTATGATAAGACAGATGTCTTGAAATTTCCAGCAGATCATTATAAGCCCCAGCCGGAGTTTAATTTAGGGAACGCTTTGCACTAAAAATTGTACAGACATTTTTGTGTATATTTTAGGACCAAGAAATGCGAATATTAAACTGAGTCCATGCCTGGATTCGAACCACGGATCTAAATGAACTTGTTAACAAAAATTTACTATACCACGCACAAAATGCGATATTCTACCGAAAGCTGGTCGAAGCTACAGCGTCATCTGTTGATGAGAGCAGATAAGATGCGAGCAACTCGGACCTGGGAGAGATGCTTCCGATTAGTACACAGTCAGCCATCTTGAATTTAGTATTCCTTGAATAATAAAACCTAAACAAAGTGGTAACAAGTTATGGTCTAAAAAATGTGGTTCATTGTAGACTCTTTAGTGTTTCCGGGCGTTAGCTTGAGTGCTCTTTTGAGTTTTGAAGCTATTCTTATTGCCATCTAGGCAGATAGGAAGTGGATACTACGAGACGCCGTGTCCTTGAAGGTTGTAAAAGACGTTGCAGGTCCAACGTGAGCCCATTTCATAGCAACCAATTATCGTTCCGTCATCGCAAAACTACGCCTATTTGATATTCGAGCGTCTGTTGTCTATTTGATAGTCCGATATTTGAGCTGTTTCATGGTATGAGCATCTGATAGGCTTTCAAGACCCTTACCTGGAACCAGAACAGGAAACGTTACCACGCCCGCGCCAGCATCCAAACCACGGGTTTTCCAAATATTACGCTGGATGTGCTAACCACTTACCATAGGAAATCACTCACAACGGCATATTTTCACTATTTATTGAACAAATGAAAAAAAAAATTGAAATTACGCAAAATGCTACCATAAAATTTACAGTGAGTTTACAGAAAAACTCAAAATGTTGGTTTTATAGCCTTTCAAGGGATACTGGCAAAGAACCGTTTTTCTTCAAGAAACAAATATATTGTGAACCAAATACGTCACTTAAATAAGTGAATGTAAACACTAGCAGAACTCTATTTATCAAACAAAACAGTGATCACGGGAACCAAAAATTATCATACACGACCTTTTAAGGTTTTAAGAAAACCTTTATACGAATTTAATTACCGTCATTTAATCAAATTATCCTACGACGGATTGTTCGAGTTGCTTTTTAAACATTTTCTGTGTTATCTTTATTTATTAAATATCATGTTCTTTGCACTTAAACCATAAAATTCAATTCAACAGAACGCAGAATGCAAGAACTGGACCCCCGTCCTGGGTCTGCCTTTCGGGGTGAGCGTGTCCAAGCTCCTGAGACCCCTTCATCGGCGACGCAGACCCCACAGTCCCCGCCCGGCCTTATACAAAGCATTGGGACAAGCAGTCCCCGACACTGGAACTATGAGGGCCAAACCCCCGACGACGAGGCCGGTGATCTCCGATCTAGCTCCACCACAGACAGAGGAACAGACACGAGAGTACCAGTACGGTCCCTGCCAAGCCTGAACCAACCTAAGAATAAACTCGAGCTCTAGTCCTGTGAAGACAACTTATATGCCCCGTGATTGAGACTGTCTAAGTACAGATCCTAGCCAGCAGTATGGCAAAATAATTTTAAAATGAGCAGATCTTTAGAATTTCCGATACAGTCTCGCACGCTGGAGATAATTTTTTTCCCTCGTACAGTGTTGCCATTACTCGTTTTGAAATCGTTGAGTTTCTTAATCAAAAATTCATTAAATTGTTATAATATATGAAATCGATAATGAAACCAATTCCAAATTGCAAATTAGGGCTTCCAGATGCCCATATTCGGTGAAAGATTACGTTATTCAAAATTGGATGACTCTAGGTACGGTTGTTTTATCACATTGCGAGAAACATATATAAATTTATGCAGATTCTTCATTATTTAATTTCTTTAAATACAACACAGGGCGATAATATTTGGTGGCAACAGTTTGAAAAGTGATACGGACATTTAGAGTGAATCGACGCAAAATGCCAAAACTAAATTAATAGCCCTTCTGAGCTAACGCTCCTTTGGGATAAAAATTTAAATCAAATTTTTGAAAAAAATCGCTTCACTCTATCGCATTGTCATTGATAGATAGTATGTGTGCAAAATTTGAACTCGGCCGCTAATCAGAACGTAGGTTAAATATCGATGCAAAAATTCCGTCCATAGTTGAACACCATGAATGAACTAAATAAAAATTTTAAAAAAATAAGAATTAAATTTGTTTATAGTAGAAATATTAAAAAATGACTATCATAAAATTATAAGCGCAAAACAAAAACGTCTACGAAAACTGCAAAAAGCAAAATACGTAGGCTCAGAAGTAGTAGATCATACCACAGTACTGTTCCATTCACAACAATATGTAATTTAATTGTAAACAACCTGCAATTTGTAAATATTGCTCAGTCATCAGTTAAAAGTAAGTTATTTAAACATAAAAATAAATGAAGAGTATGGCCAATAAATCTTCTGATGCACACTGACTCTTATTGAAACACAAAAGTAGCAAAAAATAAACAGCACATACATCGTGGAATGAAAAGAAAACACAGACAGGGACAGGGAAAAACAGAGAGAAAAAGGGGCGCTCGAGTACTCGGGAAAATTTTTAATATTTATATTTTAATATTCTATGTTAATTATACTACAGGTTTTCCCTTTTTGTGTGTATGGGTGTGTTCTCTTTTAACCGTTCTCAGATTAACCGTCATTTTGATTTAACGTGGGCGTCGTACCCTGTATATTATCCTGCTTGATTGGAAGCAGCCTGTATTTTCAAGCTAATGGTGCAGTACGTTTGTTCCTTGAAGTAAGGAAATCTGTAGTTGTTTTCTGAACTTACATAGTTTTGCTGTAAAATCTGTATCAGCAAGTTTTCCTTACAAATATTAAATATAAACAAATCTCCATTTTTATTTGTTTATTAAAAATCTCCGTTTCCACATTAATGATACGGTTTCCTGGCAAGACTGCTACTTGAGGGAAGCCATTTGTAAGCCTCATATGCAAGCGATCCAGTGAAAAAAAAAAAGGCAGAGATGCGTGTTAAGTAATTAGTCTTTTAAATGCACAGATCTCCAATTCATTTCAAATATCAGATTTTATGATCTATATCATCAATTCCTGGGGACTAATTCTCAAACAAATAGACCAAACGTAATTGCCCGGCTTAAAATTGTTGAAGTTGGTAAATTTAAATCTGCATACTAAGATTATAAGGAATTGTCGCATTTTCCCATGCATGCTATCATAGCGAAAGTGCTAGCGCTCCAACCTAGTTTGGAAGATATGTCCTTAAAATACCGGCGAGGGTTTCCGGTATTCATTACAGAAAAATTCTGAAACTCTCTAGAGTAGCCTTCGAACTAAAATTTGGTTCACGATAATGCATCATCAGACACAGGTATAAGTGCGCAGTGCGCACGACGCCAGAATTTCACCATTGATCGGACCGGTACAGCCTCATCGCATAAACTATCCAGCGCCACCCCAATTTTTAACGGAAATTTGCCCGGGGAAGAATGCTAGAATCTCCCACGCTTCTTCCTCTATCCTCGCCACAGAATTTTCGGCTCGCCAGTATTTTAAGTACTCCCATATTGCATGTTGTTTCATGTTACACTAACAAACATACATGCCTTCCCCAGAATTCGAATCCGAGCCCAACAATACAGCAGCTATATCATTCACTGTGGTACCGATCAGGACGGTAAAACGTACTTTTAGTTCGACTAGATCTTGCGCCTCTTCCCAGTCGCCCTTTAAATACTTGGTATTATTATAATCACGTTCCCCATGAATGTCCAGCTAGCCTGAAAGATTTGTAGTTTGAATCTCAGCGCGTGTATAAATTATGTTTTCGTGTTAAACTCCAGAAGAGCTTAATTGTCTCGATAGTAGTGCTAGAATCAATAATGGACGGTAATTCGTCACCTAATGATGGATTTAGTCGACTGGGTCTCGTAATTCTCTCCATTCGCTCTCTCCAGTAGAGTAGAATATAAAAAAGTGCGGCATTCATTACAAATGCTTATTACAAACAGCTAGCAGTTGGAAGATCCATAATTCGAATCCCGGTGAGGAAAAACTGCTTTCAGAAAAATCTTGTTCTAAAACAACCAAATGTCTACAAGATAAGTTTACAATTTCTTGTCAACAAATTAAGGAACCAGAGCAACATAAAATTCTCAGAACATTAATACCCAATTGAAAAAATTAGCATAAAATAATTGCTTCACAAACATATTCAAAATGAAGAACACAGCGTAACATTTAAACACCATCTTCCTGGTTCTTTATTATTCCTATGATGAAACATAATGTGTAGTTTGCGTGGCTTGAGTTTCAGAAGAAGATCGATGAATATAACAAGGTACTCCATCCGTCCCACGTTCTCTTTATGTTTTTTCTTAATGCTTGATATTTCGTACTCGGAATTACGCGAAACTGTAGCAATAATAGGATTCTTTGCTGGTTTCTTCCGGGAGCTTAAAGGTACAGAACACGCAAAACTCCCTTGTAAAAACTATTCAACATGAAAAAATACAAGAATAGAAAGAATATATAAAGCTATGTAGCTTATGCGGTTCTTAAGTAGACTGTTATAAATAAAGAACACTTAGTTGTATACATAATAAATAGATCTGAAAATTTTCCCCTTTAAAGTGGTATTTTCACAACTGTTTTATTGAAAACAATGCTTTTTATGTTTCTACACAGTGAATCCATAAACATAAAACAGCATTCACTGTTTCCACAGTGAATGCTGTTTTATGTTTATGTTTTTATGTTTTTTATGTTATGTTCTTTCATAAAAAATCATCTGAAAATTGTGAGAAAATCAGAAAATGTATTTTAAGCTAGTAATTTTTTTATATGTACAAAAAATACACATTGGAATTTTGTGAAATTAATACCTAGATAACCATTGCTTGAGAAAAAAATCATCTGTTAAAAATTTGGGAATTACTTTGTTTTACTCAGTATTATGGGTCTTGAAAACTGATTTATAAAATTTAAATTCTTAGGTGAAGGAATTGCAATCTAAAAACTTCAGATTACATTCAAAAGAAAAATTTAAATTTTTTTAATTGAAATAAATACAAAATTTAAAATATAAAATATCATGCAAATATTTTGTTCCTCTTGAAAGGTTCCTTTAATTTGAATAACCAGTTATTTTACGTTTTGAATCTGTACTGTCATTTCTCTCTTTCCTTTTTTTTTTTCAGAATGCAAATTTAGTTCGCATGTATTTATAACGAAGTTTTGAGATTGTTAAGACAGAGCGTGTTCTGCCTCTTAAGTTTCTGTTTTCGGCATTGCATCATAACTGCCAATAGATGAAACCCACGCCAGTGAAATTCTGAGCCAACTTTGCGTTAAATTATTCTGCGTAGCCTTTGGCTATTAGTTATTTGAATTTAGCTTTACATTTGTCTTACTGCTTTTAATAAATGCCATACATTACTCCGCCATAAATGCTGACAGATTTGTAAGCACTAGAAGTGCCTTCTGTTCAGCTTATTTAGTTTTAAATAAAGGGCCCTTTACACTCTCCGCAAGTCTCTGTGATACTTTTACTCTTAGCGATAAGTCGCTTATTGTCTTCATAAAGTTTAATTTGGATGATAACCTTTAAAATGTTCTTAAAATAATAACTTCTTTTGCCAGTTCCTAAAAATAACCGTTTACAGTTGAATAAAAATAAAAACTCAGCTGTGAAAGAATTTTAATTTTAAAAGCTCCGACTTGTCACAGCATTTCTTCTTTTAATATGGAATCTTACAAATTAAAAATATTAATAAAGCTTATTATTTGAATCACTTAGAAAGGAATGCATGTAAACAGGCTTACAATTTATATGCAACTACATAACTTAGATCATATGTTTAGCTGCAGACGATGATGTCCTCAAGAAGTAGAGTAAGAAATTTTGACACTGACCCATCGTAAGTGTAAATATTTATCATTGCCGCTAAAATTGTTTGACGCAAACACAGATTAGCATAGGCGAGAAGGCAAAAATAATGTCGACAGTGCTCAACGAAGTTTAGAAGATGCAAATTTGGGCGTGTCGTTGCAAACGGACATGTTATGTGGAACAACAGAAACGTCGCTTCGACAATCTGACGACCGTATCGAATTGCTGTATTGACCCTACTTTGAAATTTGGTTATACTGTGGAGCTGTTCTAATGCTGCGAAAATCTGGATTCTCAGGTCTACCTTAATATTTCCGATAATGATATGCACAGTAATGGCCGCTATATACATGCGTTCAACTATATGACAAGCTCTCATTTATTAATCAAGGTCTATAACCGTATACTTCGATGAGAGAGTAAGGGCCAACTAGATTGACCTTTACAACTTCCGGCTGAACGCTTGGTTATTACAATGGCCTTTCCGATTTGCCCAAAATCAATTTAACTGACCTGTCGAATTCTTAAAGGGATGAATGGCTTTATATTCTGTTAGCTTACGGAAACAAACATTTCATGAAGAATAAAGGCTGTAATGGCAGCAAAGAATGGATCGATGTTTCATTACACATGAAGAATTTCGATTAAATGTTTAACTCACTTAATTGTCTCAAAACCTTTGGCAAAGTGCCTAAACAGCAGTTTTTTTGCGGATGTGTGATTGATTAGGCGATAAGTGACGATGATTGATTAACAAAGGTTGTTTTCAGTACCAGAATGAGGCTGATTGTCGTTTTCAAATTCTGAAGTTTTTCATCCTTTGTTTTTGATCTTTTATGCAGGGAATTTGCTTCTCTTCCGTGTTCTCTATGCTGTAAATAAAATTATGGCAGTAGCCAAGAAAGAAAGGACATTATTACAAGGACCAGTTCTCGGATTACATTAGCCATGCAGTCCACATTTCTTTTTCATACATCTTTTTCATAGGTCTTCCTGTTTATATTTTCATGTAAAACTGTAATTTCTCGCGGTAATTTATTTTGAATGTCTAGTTGCTTGTCGAACATTTATTTTTTTCGCTTAACGGTTTGTGACATTCTAAAACACATTATGATAAAGCTTCGAATTCTTAATACTTAGCCATTAGGGATATTAGGCTCGGAGTATGTAATCTCACATTCAATTTTTTTAATTTTAAAATCAGATTTGTGTTACTGTTTAGTTGCTTTTTATTCTTTCTTGTTAATATTTTGCCAGACGATTGTTTACAGCCACTGTTTTAACACACAGAGTATGTTTACTAAATTAATTAATCATTGTCTTACAAACAATTGTCTCATTTTACATGTCAATAACAGTAGAGATATTTTCGATTAATTATTTTGGAAGATGAAGAATGTCTGACTCAAACAACTGTTATCGACAGATTGCAGGATTAGTTAGGCATAATACAATTAAACCAACACTAGTTGACATCTATTTACATGCACTATTTTGAGGTCAAATTACTTGAAAAACTATCTTTTCTGCTCTAGATTCACTATGCTGATGACACATTGGCGCTTTTTAACAAAAATTAGGAAGATTTAACTGAGATTTTGTTTGTTATGAATTCGATTCATCCAGCCCCAGTTTACTTTCAAAGTTGAATTTGATAATTCCTTTCCTTTCTTTGATATTCTAATTATTCGCATCGGAACTATTGTTTATTGTACATTTTCTGCCTGTTTGCCTTTTCTGTGCGAAAGCATACTACCCTGCTAAAAAATGGCTTCTTTTTATTTACATTTATATCGTGTTCTCAAAATTTGTTCGTCAGAAGCTTTGATTTCTCTTTTACTTAATTGTTTGAAACCGGTTGCTATTACTAAAGGATTTTTTCCCACTCAATGATATACCTCTTAACTCCATCTTTCCATCAAATAAGACGTTCCGCTATTAGAAATGACCATAATAATAACGTCTCTGTCTTATTTATGCTTTCCATTTAAAAATTCTCTCGGATTCTTCAAAAGTTGAACTTCCAGGTCACGTTTTCACCAATCAGTAAAACTCATCGTTCGATTCCTAAAGATCCCATTTCGAATTTTAAGTTTTTAGTAATTTTTAGCATATGTTGACAGTGTGGTTTAACTTATATCGAACAAACTAAATGAGTGTTAAAATTTCGCATCGAGGAACACGAATCTTTTATAGTAAAAAGAGAAATAAATAAATCTTCAATAGCTAATCATAGCTGGGCACTGTTTGACGATTGTTCTGATCAAAGTTTTCAGAAAGTAAACTGGATTTCCTTAAAGCTTCTAACAGTCAGAAAAATTTATCATCTTTAGTTAAGAACATTAATTCCAATCCAATCTTTCTGACGTTTTCAAAATTCTAATAGCTTATTTTTTCACGTTTCGTAACCATTTTGCTCGATAGATGGCGCTACGTTCATTTTGGCTTTGTTTCGCATCCATTGTTTTTGATATAAAATTGTTGCCGCTTCTCCACTTCTTAAGGGGGGGGGGCATTGTTCCCAATAAAGACAAACTTATATTTTATCACCTTCTAAATCGACAGGTTAGATCAGAGTTCTCAACTAGGGTGAAATTTTTAGTTTCAGAGGGAATGCTGACGTTTATAAAACTGTTAAGTGTTTTAGTTTATGAGTATAAAAGTCTACTTCTATTCGCGTTTTAGTGTTTATCAATATTTTCTATACTTTGTGTTGTTTACTTTATAACAACGTTAGAAAATAAATTCATATTTAATTTACTAGTTTTGTAAACGAGGACGTAATGCTCTTCTGACAATGGTGAAAAGGAACGAAATAGACTGGATTAGACTACTTGGATTAAAGCACATAACGGCTATCTGCGCAACAGGAGGGATGCCTACGTACAGGGTGTTTGAAGTTCGTATCACACATTCAAAACATTTTAGAAGAAGAACCATTTAGAAACAGTTTTTTGTTTTGCCACACGATACCCAAACAGCTAATAACTGCGGATCGTTTGGAAGCTACCATGTAAAGGAAAAACTAGTTCTCCAATACAAACGATGGTTGATGACGAGGATTCGAAGCTAATAGATGGCTGGTTGTTAAAAACGAACAACTTAATTCTTTTTTCCGAAAGAAAGGAAAAAATCGTTCGTCTTTCTTTCAGTCGTAAAGCAAGTAGAAAAATTGTCTGAAACAGTTGTTCGTCTGAAATAATTGGATGATTGATACCAGCCTTAAGGAGAAACTGGCTCGTATCCGTGTTAAACATGGGAAAATCCCGAAAACACCCACGCAGTCAACCCGTTTACGTACATCTTTGAAATCTAGCTTATGCCAAACTAAGCTTACTTTTTCGCCAAATAGTGAACATTTTTAAATGCTTGTATGTGTAAGTTCTCGCAAATAGGCATTAATATACAGGGTGTTTATAAAGTCCCGGACCCATTTTGATGTTTAATAACTCACAAAATAATGAAGATATAAACAAACTTATGGCATTTATTGATGGAATAACTTATATATTTTCCTTTTCAGGTTTGAATATCTTTACTTTTGTAAATATCGTCTGCGCGTGTGGTTAATTTCAGATAATTTCATTTTCCAGTCTAAATATCTGTACTTTTCTAAATATCGTCTGCCTAGTAATTGCATTTTTTCTCTTTTGTTTTTGGCAACTATTGCAATGTTATGTTTACTTTTGATGAGCTTGTTCTAATATTTTTGTATGTGATGTTTTATTCGACCGGATATTAAGGAGAATGCATACACCACAAGAGATGGATTGGGCGAGGAGCTCCAATTCCTTGGCCACCCAGATCACCTGATATAACGCCGCTGGACTTTTTCCTTTGGGGATTTGTAAAGGACAACGTTTACAGGTGGAGAGTGTCGAACATTGATGACCTAAAAGCCAGAATTACAACCGCAATAACCTCTGTGGATGCCGACATACTTGCCGGTACCTGGCGTTAAATTGAATATCGACTTGATATTCTCCGTGCGACGAAGAGGGCACATGTAGAAGTTCATTGACAAGGGTCATGAAACTTTTTGAGTCTATCTAACCATTTATGTTATTAATTTTAATCTATCTTTATTATTTAATGAGTTATTAAACATCAAAATGGGTCCGGGACTTTATAAACACCCTGTATTTTGCTAAATTTTAGTTGTACTCACGAGGATAGTTTTGATGATTTTTAACTCTTGTCTGTTTCTTGAACTTAGAATAGTTAAAGTGCAAAGTCGATAATTCGTCAGAAGCAAACAAAAG
This sequence comes from Stegodyphus mimosarum, assembly GCA_000611955.2. NCBI lineage: Eukaryota > Metazoa > Arthropoda > Arachnida > Araneae > Eresidae > Stegodyphus > Stegodyphus mimosarum. The sequence goes on from KK112848.1 coordinate 235,951, forward strand.
CACAGGCTTTAATTTAATAGTTAATTAGGTTTTATTCAATCATATCTTAAAATTTAAATTCTGTAGCCTAAAGAATATTATAAACAATTAAAACAGATCGTATATATCAAAAGATTTTTAATGATGTCAAAAGAGACATTTCAAGGAAGAAATGAAAGGCACTTGTTTCTTTCTACATTCTTTCGTACATTTGTGAAAAAAATCAAACAATCTGAACATCACTGCTTAAAAGTGCAAGCATTCTGCTATGGACACAATTTCTGTCATTAGATATAGGTTCATCTTACAAAAGATTTAAAGAGAAAGTTCAGTAGGAAATTTAGATTACCAGAATTTTTCATTAACTATCAGCGCTATTCAACAAAATAGAAAGCAAAGGCAAATTTCTTCGAAACATTATCCAATCACATGAAAAATAAAACATAGTATATCTCAATACATGTACAGAATGTTCTTCCTAAAATACCAGTTCCAAGTTCTGCATTTAATATGCCGATTACATACAGAATAACATTGAAGTGAAATATCTCAGGTTTTTATCTCAAAATTCGATTTTAAATCGAAAGAGGGAGGGTGGAAAGGAAGGACTAAAAGAAAATTCCCAGTAATGTGATCGACATTTCGGAGAAGGTAAGAACCATAGCCGTTACACATTTAAATTCTTTCCGAAGTCAAGTTTTGAAAGAAAAGTTTTCGACATCCCCGAGTTGAAATAATAAAAACGTCTGCAAATAAATCTTGCATGTCTAAGAAGAAATTCAGAAACATTCAAGCACTGCTGGATTCAGTTAGGGTTTTGTTCTCGCATTCTGTTGCAGAATCTATGATTACAGGTGGGGAGGGGGAGGGAAAAGAAATGCAATTTCTTCAGAAAAAGGCTTAGCTGCAGTTCAAAATTTAATAACATTAGTGCCTATTCTATGAATCGCGAAAATGATCGCAAATGAAGTCGTTAAAGATAACAATAAATACATTTTAAAGAATTGGTTCTCATATTCATTTGCAAGCGATTATATTCAACTACTGACTTACTGCATACCAATGGCCAAATGATAAAGTTGCAGAACATTGAGTTCCACCTGGGTAGAAATCCTCGTAAAGGGATTGGATGCATTCATGTTTTTAGCCATGTGTAACGTGGATACGAACCAGTTTCCCTTTAAAAGTCTTCCACGAAAATATTGCGTCTTCTAGGTAGAAAGTCCTCGCCGTGCTTTGTCATAAAAAAAAGTACCAAGATAATAGTGCGATTACAGAACAAAATGTCTATGGCTAACTCAAAATCGGGACTAATACGAAGGCAGTTAAGAAAACGCAGGAAAAATAAGTATCCCATATTATAAGTAGCTATATTACTAATTAACGTTATTGTCGCGTGCGTACGGGTTCGTAATACATTGAATGCACAAGTCCGATTATAGGTTAATAAACTTTACTTTTATTAAAAGAAATATTTCAGAACTCTAGAATTTTCCACAGAAATATTCGTACAAGTGTTCACAGCATCACACAGTATAATCAGCAGTTACACTTCATACTACTAAGAACTTTAAACACTACGCAATGCAAAACGCATTTAAAGAGAAAGCTAACTAGGATATCACTTCACGTGGATCTAAACAACTCGCAAAGACAATAACTAAGCAACTGAGAGCAGATGCTCTCTCTGCGGACTTAAGACTTTCAACCGGCTGCCGAGATATTTCTAGCACTTTACTGGAAAGCAATACGAGGGTGGAATTACGGTTACAGCTAACATAGTGGTCAATTATGTTTATTCAATTTCAATACATATTGCGGTGATACAGGAACCAGACCCAAATGTCTCCAAATGGTCGCTAAATTTGGCGACTTTTGTTGATTTCTCGCCAAATTACCGAGATACTCATTTACTCAATGTTAAATGCACTTGCTCCTGTATTCTTACTTTTCAAGCATAGCTTTCTCTTAAATTTGTCTCGTCCTACATTACGCAGAAAAACACAACAATTTTACTTATAATTCTACTAAAATTACCTATCTAAGAACAATTCATAACAACATACTTTGCATTTTCAAATACTTTAATGTAAAAAATAAATGTACTAGGTTATGTATGTTAGTTGAATCAACAGTCAAAGGTCTCTCTGTCTGTCTTTCTCTCGAACACGCATGTGCATCCTCTTTTTTTCTCAGATTTTTCCTGTCCCTATTCTTTCTTCCTCACTTCACGATACGCCTGCAATTTGTTTTTAGTTATATTTCGATAAGAGTCAGCTGGTAAAGGGGAATACGTACACTTGTACACTTGATTTATTTTAATGACTGAGCAGTTTACTTTTAACAGACGATTTATCAACATTAATATTGGGTCAACCGGAAAGGTTTGTGGTTTTCCAAATAAAAGTGCATTTTCTTCTAATTATTTTGTTAGTGCTGATAAGAAGGATCTTGACTGAAGTGGATACTTAAACACGGTCTTATCTGTTAATTCCCGCATGTAGTATTATTATGTTATTTTTTCTCAATGTAGTGCTAAATATGAAGAACGCAGAAGTTTATTTTCCTCGTATTATGTTCTTTTATTTTAAAAAGTCTGATGTGGACACCATATGTCTTCTTTATACGGCCTATTAAATTATATACACTTTTTACTGCACTTCATTTAAATTTAATTGCGTCGAATTTCTTTAGGGCTATTTCTCATTTCATTAGAGCTATTTCTCATTTAATAAATTTAGTTCTCACTTCACACCAAGGCAAAAATAGATAAACTCAAAGCATTTTCATTAAAAATTGTAAAATACAGAAAACCTAAAACACCAAGTAGAATTGAAAAAAAACATTTTTGCAATTAAAATTAGTGTCTACGCAAAAACAAGTAATTCAGCCAAAGGCAGAAATACAAAATTTTCGGTGCACACAATTGAAAGTTTACTTTTGGTCCTACTCGGCAAAAAGGCATTGAAGTTGGTGCAACTGAATGCTGAAATCACTATATATATAAACAAGAATAAACAAAACTGAATTCACTATAACTTAATTCACTACATATCTAAACAAATATAAACAAAACATAAACAAATGACGCCTCGTTAGGCCTAGCGAAACTTAGACTTTTAAATTGTTGATAATTCTACAACTGTTGCATGCAAATTAACTAACGCTGTAAAACCTTTAATCGGAACATAACAGCAACATAATTCAATCACTTTTAAAGCACAAAATGCATACTTTAATAAAAAAATAAGCGGTACAGATATACTTACAGGTCAGAAGTCAGGAAAAAAGGAACGTAGTTCCTCACGAAGCAGAATTTATACTGCGTAGATGCAAATACGAATCCAAATCCATGATTGGTCAGTTTTACTTTTAGTTACCATTTTTCAAGCAGCGTTACGTAATTTCGAATAATCTCTAATTTGGGAGAACAGATGAATTTAGAGACAGATCACCAAATTTAGCACGTTAATTTTGAGATCGCCAATTAGTTTTTAAAATAGCTATCATAGTTTGTTATATCTTACGTATATATATGTTTGGTGCGGCCGATTGCAACGAAAAATGGAGCAGTCCCATGCAACACGAAGATGTTATAGTAGCCCCGTTATACAAAATTTCAACATTCTACGGCAAATCATTTTCCAGTTATGCGAGATATAAACTTACGCACTTAATGTACGCTCCAGAAGTCCCGAAAGAAATCCCTTCTGAATCCATATTACAATCCGTTTTGGAAAAAAAAGAGTCCACATTTTATTCTATCCTTACGTGCAGATGTCACGCAAAAACATCGTTCAAATGGATTCGAGAAAGGTAAAAAAGGATAAAAAGCCTGTCAGACTGCTTGTAAAATTTATCCTGCATATGGATAATGTGCTGTTTCTGATGACGCAGTTTGAAGGCTGTTTGAGAAATTTAAGCATGGAAATTTCAGCTTCGAAGATGATTTCTATTCTGAGAGACCATTCAGTGTAAACAAGGACCTGGTATAAGGAGTTATCGATGAAAATTTACGTTATACAGTTCAGGAACTATCAGACGGTCTAAATATTCTGAAAAGTACAGTACTACATAATCAGTTGAAGAAAATTTCGTATGTAAGCTACGATGTATGGATACTCTATACTGTCTATACTTTAACAGAGCAGAATGTGCTTACTTGAATTTCGGCTTTTGATTCTTTGCTGAAGCGAAATAAAGAAACTCTTTTTTAAACGCTTGTTCATTGCATTATTTTCATCAGTACAAGAAACGATCATGACGTTAACCAAAAGAACCTCCTTTACTAACACTCATAGGGGGCTGCATCCCCAAAAAGTAACGTTTTGTGCATCGTGGGACTATAAAGGAACTGCAAACTAAGAATTCTTTCCACGAAAATCAACAATAAATTGGAAAAAATACTCTCCCCAAACGGCAGTTTGAAAAGCAAAAATCTAGCAAAAAGTGCCCAGTACTGCCAACTGTTGTGGTGTTGCCTTCCATTATGACAACACCCATGCTCAGCGTACATTTCGATGAATGTCAAGACTTGCTGAGTAAAGCTGGGATGTTTTGTGTTACTTCCCCATATTTACTAGACCTTCACCTAGGATTTTCCTCTCTTCAGCTCACTTCAGAATTCTCTGAACGTCCTGAAGTTCACTTCTTCGAAGTTGTTCGATTCACAAACAGCATCTCGATAACTTCTTTGCAAATAAAAAACCTAGCAACCTTTTCAATAAAAGAGTTTAACAGCTGCCAGAGAGATGACACAAAGTCATAGAACGAAACAGTGCTTATATGCTTCAACGAAATTTGCTTGCGATTTTTGTACTGCTTTGTTTGTATTTGTCATAAAAAAAATCGCAGAACATCGCAGACGACCGACAGATAATTTAATTATGATTATTTTTCAATTGCGATTATTTTATTAGATAATTTAACTCTGCCTGGATTATGCACAATTAAATGATCTGCTGTTTCGATAAAAACAATTTACACATTTTTCTTTTCGTATTTCCCATAGATAATTTTGTTTCATGTTCCATGTTCATGTTTTGTTGTCATCTGCGGAAGCAATTTTTCTATTGTTCCGCAGTAAATACACTTTTTTTTTAAGATAGACCTCGACCCGTTTACTCCGCGCATGGATAATTGAGAACTGACTGCATTTGATTATGGAAAGTCACATCACGGCTGCTTGTCTCAGCGTAGGGATACATTCGCGCAGGACTTTTCTATGGGAACTAACTCGAATTCCCATTACATGTCGCACGAACCACAAAACTGCCCATACAGTAGCTCGCTCACCTGGACCTAAACCCGAGACGAACTTAATATTCTCTGGTCTTATCCATTCGTCACTGGTAAGCCTTAAACAGGAGCGAATTACGCTTGGCCACGAGTTGGTATTCGTGTATGAAAGGTCTGTATAACTGGGTTCCACTCTAAAACATAATAATCAGTACATTAAGCATTTTCACCTAATTTAATGCAGAACTCTTTTCTGAGACATTCATTTACAGAACAGCATTAGGCATACGAATCTTGAAGGGGGTAAAGGTGTTTTCCCCCTCGTTTTTTCGACAATTAGGACTCAAACATCTGCTAAGGAAGTTAAACCTGCTGCAAGTTAGTGATTAATAATACGTAGCATTTTCAAAACGATGGCATCATCTTGTAAAAAATTTATTTTAATTAATATTTTTCTCTTATGCTGAATCTTTCCTGCTCTTCTATCATTCCATCAACTCCGTCAGAAGACATAAATGATATTTGTTTAAATAAGAACCAAAGTTTATCAGAGAACTTTGGCAACTTCAGCTTGTCGACTTGAAAACCTTTCGTTGCTGACTGTCCATAGCGCTGTGCTGTAGGAATTGGTGAATTTATTTTTGATTTTAATTGCATCAGAAACCGCGGCGCAGCGGAGCCAGGTTGTTAGACTTTAAATTGTAATAGTTTGTTTAACTTAAAGCTGAAGTGCAAATAATTGTTTGCTTACGTTGCTGCAATTACTTGGTATTTTGAAATTGAAAGATAAATATGGGACGATAATTCGACATGTAGTTTAAGACAATCAAACCGGTGTTAAGATCAATAACAAAATAGTGAGTTGAATAATTAACAAATTGCGTTAATTAGATAATTTATGAGCTATGTCCAATCACAATCAGTAGACGATCTCTCGCTTTCTCAATACACGAACGGCTTGTTCATGATATTGGAAAAGTATTAAGAGCAAAACACGTTCAAATAACTTAATAATGAAGGATAAATTTGGCATTAATTAGTTTGCAGTATGCAACACAGAACGGAAGCGTGAATGCAAACTGGAATCGACTTGCAAAAAGCGATGTAGCCATTTTTTCATCACGAAATGGAAGCTCCTTCGAGAATAATACAAGAATTCTTAAATACTGAATGCTAAAAAAAATAACAGAAAAATTAACGTTTCTTCTATGATTACTTTTACTTTCACTAGCAATCTGGGGAGGGGGCTGAAAGGATAAATTATAACTGTTTGGATTTGGCAGTGATGGTGGCTAAATGATCGCAGAGAAAGATAGTTGGACGATAAATTATGTTTCTGGAGATAAAACTACGAAAGGAAATTTAGTTTATATGTTTGCCCTTGGCTAAACTAGAAAGACAAGATAAGTCGTCATTTAAAGAATTAAGAAGGATTTTATATAACCATCAAAGAGGCGTTTTATTTAACGTTTTGTGTATTACCTTTATTTATTAAATATCATGTTCTTCGCACTTAAACTATAAAATTCAGTTCTACAGCAATATCACAAAATACTCAAAAACAGCATATCTTTAAAATTTCCGATACACAATCTCGCGCGCTGGAGATAATTTTTTTTGCCCTCCAGTACAGAGTTGCCATTGCTTGCCTTGAAATTGTCGAGTTTGTTAATCAAAAATTCGGTAAAGTTTTACAAAATACGAAGTAAAAAATAAAACAGATTCCAGATTCCAAATTTGGGCTTCCAGATGCCCATATTCGAGTGGAGGACTAGGTTATTAAAAATCTCATGTCTCTAGGTACCGTTGTTTTTCACAGTACGAGAATACGAGAAACATACATACATTCATGGAGATTCTTCATTATTTAATTTCCTTAAATATGCGGAGCTCTAATATTTGGTGGCAACCGTTTGAAAAGTGAAACGTCGTACGCAAATGGACAACGCAAAATGGCGAAACGAAAGTACTAGCCCTTCTGGGCAAATTTGTTTATAAATAACTCATTGTCTTTCGCCCACTACCTGTATACCAAAAGTAACTGGGTGCACCTTTTCATTCCAAAATAATAATAATAATAATAATAGGATTTTTTTAATTAATAAAAAAGTTTTTTTTGAAAAATAATGTTAGCAATGGGATTATTCAAAGTCAATGAAGAACATTTTACACAGTAAACACTAATGTAGCGTTCATTTTACATAGGATGATTTTAAAAAATTGCTGATATTCATGATTTCAACGTAGTTTTTACCAACGCTTTCAAAATTCTAACATTTTTATATTTCATATTTTTGTTATTCCTGTTCAGACAGTTAACTAAGCATTGGTTTTGTAATATCTGGATGGTAAACAAATGTGTAATAAACAAAACAAAAGATAAATTTGTATAACTTTCTGGTTTCAACGAAAATGTGATATGAGCCAAGAAGGCTATGGTAGGCTCTAACTGAAATTGCAACTGCTGGTAAAATTAATCAATTTAAGAATAATTGTTTCATATGAACACATGCTAATCATTAATTGTATAGCAATAACTTCATTGTGCTGTACCACATTACAATCCCCGATTGGTTGATTTCGAAAAGAAAAACGCATATGCATATCATAGATACCTGCAAGTTATCTCTGAGATTATCTTTACGGACTCTGATGCTAAGCCAAATAAAACGTAAAAGAAATTGCCCCTGTCTCGTGGGAAATCAATTTTTCTAATGCTACAGAAACAAGAAAACTCCATTACGATTTCTACTTTAAAACAAATGCGAGGTCTACGTCTCAGGGAAGAGGGAAAAAACAAATAAAAAATTTGTCATTTATCTGCGGATCCTTTCGAAATGTATGAAATCAATCATGGATTCCATTTAGAATAAAAGAATTTTGTAAAGTTCTTGTCTCTTAAGAATGGAAAGATCGACTTGAAATGAAAATTAATATCGCATTGGAAAAGAGGAAAGTTGAAGACACGATTAATAGTACAGATATTTAAATATAAACACCTGTTTAGTAATTAGGTGAAAATTTCATTCTGTATGATTTACAACAAATTACTTTGAATATATCTGCTTAAGCTACTTTACCAATTTTTTTAAACATTTATTTGTCTATAAACCAGCGCTCAGTTGTAAGAATGCTGAACTCGATCGATCTGTGTTCAAACCACATCGAATTGGGCTGGGAGGGGTACTTGCGAATTTTGGTGGCTTTCTTTATGTGTAATGGGAATATGAGCATACGAGCCAGATTCCTATAGAAAGTTTTCCACAAACGCACTTTATTCCCCTTAGTTAGACAGACTTCACTTGCTTTGCTGTAATCCAAATAATCCTAATCTTGCGTATAATTTTTTTATGTAATTTGAAATGTTACATATTTGTTTCTATACTCATGCAAAATTGCGAGATTTTGAAAATTATGTCTATTTTTACAAAAATTATTAATCGAAACTAATTATTTCGTCGAAGAACTATGCAGATATTCAGAGCCGAATACGAGCGTAGACGTGCGAGCCTGCGGATGTGTAGAGTCTGCTTGCGAGTCTGTGACTGTAGACAGCATACAAGGACACGAGGGATTTTCGGAGATTAGTGTCCCCGTACACCTTCCTTCACGACATTCCCCGTATTTCTGGAACGGTTGAGTAAATTTTATATGGTATCAGATAAAATGAGTAGTCACGAACATATGGATGACGGAATGAGATGGAAAATTGTCGGTAGCTTGGAGGCAGGCCAGTCACAAGCGCACATGACTACAGAGCTCAAAGTAAAGCCCACTGTCGTCTACAATTTATGGAAACACTTTCAGGACATTGGATCCACATCTAGAAGACTTGAATAAGATCGGCCAAAATCTGCAACGACGAATGAGGATCACTATGTGGCATTTTCAGCGTGATGATGCAGGATTAGTACAGCTTCCCATCTCTGACTTGAGCTCTATGTTGCCTTTAGAACCTGAGTTTACTGGTCTACAGTTGCCTGAAGGCTTCATGAGAAAGGAATGTATGCCAGAAGATTCGCTGTTTGCGTCCCGCTCACTGCAGCGCACAAGAGATCGCCCTTAGCATGGTACAGACAACATGCGTCTTCGACCAGACTTCAGATTTCACTGTGCCTTTTTACAGATGAGTAAAGATTCAGCATGCTGATTGATTCTTGGCGCACTTGTATCTCAGAGAGATTGGAACACGGTATCTCCCTCATCAAAGAAAGGGATCTTTACGGTGGTGGAGATGTAATGATTCAGGCAGGCATCATGTTGGACGGCCGCACATCCTTGCATTTGTTTGAAAAAGGCTTCCTAACTGCTATGAAGTACAGCGAAGAGATCTTAAAACCCTGTGTATGAATTTTCAAGAGCGCAGTTGGTTCTGGGTTTCTGCTAATTGACAACAACTCTTATCTACAGAGGGCTTAGCTGGGCGACTATTTCCTGAAAAGTGATGATATTCGCCGCATGGATTAGCCAGCCAGATTTTCTGACCTTAATCTTATACAGCATCTCTGGAACGCTCTTGAGAAGACAATTTCATCTCGCTATCTTCTTCCGAGAACCAGGTTGGAATTGAAAACTACTTTACTACAGGAGTGGGATTGACTGCAACAGGGACTCCTCAACGGTACCACACTATGGATAATGGAGATCCTTGCATTATGAGCTTTGTTGATATGAGTATACAAAGTGACTTTTTGAATGGCACACCTGTTCCTTTGTTATAAATGTATATTCATTCCGAATTTTATTAAAATTTGTACATTAATTTTTCAGATTGATGAGATGATGTGATCCTGGCATGATGGGCAAATTATCTTAATTTTGCAAGCAAGTGTATTTATTTATTCAGTATTTTTTATTTAATTAGTGCATTTCCTATAGTAATTTTATGCTTAATTACCGTACACTATATTAATTTTCAATTTGTTGTTACTTAGTGTATTTGTATTCATTTATTATGTTTTAATTCTTATTTAACTAATGTTTAAAGCAGGAGTTTTCAATGAAAGGAGGATATCCCCTGGGAATGGGGAATTTCGTAATTCCAATTGGGGGAAACGGTTCAAGTTTTGGTACTTAGCAATATTTTTTATTCCTTTTGTAATTTAATTCATAAAAGACGTTAAAAATAATCTAAATATAAATAAATACCTAATTATTTTTCGTGTTTTTTAAGGAAGGGAAATGATTTTGTAGCAGTGGTGCAAGGGATGTGTGGTTGAAACTGGTTGAGAACCACTAATTTAAAGGATAGCTGAAATTGTAAGAATGGCTCAGGAACAACCGGAGATGTAAATTAAAACCCTTCCACAAAGATTTGGTAACAATTTTTGGTGCCAAAATGGAGACATTTGCCGATTTTCCGCAAGTCTGGGTGTATGTTGAAGAAGAAGAAGAAAGCCTATAATTGATTTTTTTTTTCTAAGTTTCCAACACATGCTTTCTATCCCCTTTGATTAAACCTTTAAAGAGGAGGTTATGAGAGGTTGAAAATCAGATAGCTCAGTTCAGAATCCTGCAACTATTTTGAGGTTTTAACTCATTATTGTTTTACTATTTATCCTGAAAGCGAGTCTGCAGTCTTAATGAACTTAATACTCCTCGCGTGTAACGGAGGATTTTGCCATATCACTGTTTTAATCCCTTGGATTATTTATTGATATTTATCTTGCTGCACGAGATGCTATTTTTTCATATAAAGTTTTCCTATTCATTCTTTCTAAAAGCTCGGGGTACCTTTGATACATTTATAAAAATAATAAATTATACTTTTAACAATGAAATTAAATGAACATATTTCTTTATTTGAATGCCCATGCTTTTATTATTCGTGATATAAAATTGTATATGAATTCTGTAAAGATTGTTAATCTATTGTTCCCATTAATAATCTATTGTTTAATCTATTGTTCCCACTAAACTACATAATAAATTATTTTGCTCATTTTTACATAATACATTATTCGTAATAAATTATTATTTATTATAGTTCATTACTATTTTACAAGTTTAAATAAAACCTTATTTTGTATTTAATAAAAATTTTTTAATGGAATTATAGTAAATTATTAAGCTTTTTTCACCCAATAATTTATATGATTTGTGCCACTGACTGATACTGCATTGAAAAGAATAAAAAAGAAATGCCTCCATAAACGTTTTTATCTGGGGCCTCCAGTTTTGGGGCCCCGATATACAAATCTGCCTAGTGCTCATTTAGACATCCGAACAATGGACAGTTCAATAATTGACAGGGTCTCAAAAAATATTTACATCAGTTTATCATCTTTAAAATTTTCAAAATTCTTTAAAATTTAAAATTTTGATTCATATAATTTTTAACTTACATATTTATGTAAAGATGTTATAAAAACACAAGATGAAATATAATATTGCTTTGAATAAAATTCTATACTTTATAGTATATTATTTCTTTCTTCTGTCCGGCACATTCCGAAGTAATCTAGTTTGAGATCAGAAATTTCTTCTTCCCTTCGGGAATACACACTCCTCAAGCGCGCCTCTGTAGTTTGCTCAAGAATGCAAAGATTCATTGAAGTGTGCCAATTTCTTTCCTTCTTTATAGCAGTGATGTTTTATAACAGCTTCGTGCAACCGTGACAAATGATTCCACGATTGTAATGTTTCACTAGATCGGCATCATTTTCGTCTTTCGGAATGCGCCGAAAGGAGATTACCCTGAAATGCGTGTCTGAAAAAGCCTCAGGAAGGCTGTTTTACAAGATCTATTGATTGTGGCTGTCAGCAGAAAACCCATTGGTCGTGACTGTAAGTTTGAATTCTAGATACGTAATAAAGACCAGACATACAGAATAAATTTACGACTGAATAAACAGACGGAATAAATTTATGACTGAATAAACAT